>VWZU01019331.1:614208-658275 GCA_013397095.1 Sterrhoptilus dennistouni | reverse complement strand
GGTTCAATATTGCTTAACTTTTCCTCAATAACTTGGGTGAAGGAGCAGAGGCTCCTCAGCAAGTTTCCCTGACAACACAAAGCTGGGAGCAGTGGCTGATACCTCAGAGTGATGTGCAGCCCTTCAGAAGGACCCTGACAGGTTGGAGAGATAGGCAGAGAAGAACCATCTGAAATACAGCAAAGGTGAATGAAGGGTTCTGCACCTGGGGAGGAACAACCCCAGGCACCAGTACAGTATCCTGCTGGAAGCAGCTCTGCAGAGAAGGTCCTGGAGGACAACAAAGAATGCCAAAGGTATCCTGTAATACATTTGGAAGACCACTGGTAGCAGGTCAAGGGAGATGATCCTGCCCCTCTACTCAGCCCTGGCCACATGCTTTTTCCAGTTCTGGGCTTCTCAGGACGAGAGAGACATGGAGTCCTGAGGGGACTGCAGCATCTCTAATGTGAGGAAAGGCTGAGGGAGCTGGGTCTGTTCAGAGGTGACTGAGAGGGGACCTCATCAGTGTCTACCAGTCTCTGAAGGGAGGGTGTCAAGAGGATGGAGCCAGGCTCTTGCTGGTGGTGCCAAACAATAGGACAAGAAGCAATGGGCAGAAACTGATGCACAGGAGGTTCCATCTGAATATGAGGAAGAACTTATTTACTGTGCAAGTGGCCAAGCACTGGAATAGATTGCCAGAGAGTCTGTGAAGTCACCCTCACTCAAAATATTCAAGAACAGTCTGGAGACAATCCTGTGCCACGTGCCATGGGATGACCCTGATTGAACAGGGAGGTTGGATCAGATGACCCACTGTGGTGTGTTCCAACCTGACCCATTCTGTGATTCTCTAAGTCTGTGAAATTGTGATTATGTGATTCTCTCCCTCAAGTACATTCAGGTAGGTACACAGGCTTCTATACCAATTACCATAAACACACTAAAAGGATTAACAGCTTCTGCCTTATTGTCTCTTCCACCCAATATCCCTCTGACTGGTTTTGAAGTACAGTGTCTCATATCACAGCAAGTCAAATACTGTTAGAATCAACCTACCTCCACTGCCAGTGGTGACTCTGGTACCAGCAGGTTGCACACTTAGCAGTATTACAGTTAGTGATGGGTGAGCTCCCAGACGGCAGCAATAAACCCCTGAGACCTTTCCCTGCCTCCCAAGGAATGCAGCAGGGTCACGGCTTGAGTGGCCTCAGATATTACAGAGACAGGCACCCTGGAAAGGCTTATCAATAAATAAAGCCATGACTTTAGGTGCTTAATTAAACTCGAGGGACAAAATCCTCCCTCCACTAACAAGCAGGAAAGAAGGATAACTGTTCTATCTGTGAATGCCATACTTATAAAGAGGTCTGTGGAATTCACACTAGGCCAGTAATTTTTTCAATGTTTTTCAGCACCAGTGCTGGTTCTTTAATGCACAATGCAGTTCCTGCAAAAGCAAACACGTTTTCAGAACAGATGCCGGGGGATGGATACACAGTAGGACACAAGGGCTCTAGACTCCATTTGCTGCCCAAATGCTTGCCCCTGAACTCCCAGTAGTCAAGTAACTTCATGAATTGCCTTAACCTTTGCTTCTCAGAAAATGCACTTTACTTTGATCTTTGAACCATGATCAATAGAAGGTGCAGAATAGCAGGGAAGAATTTTTCAGCTCAGGGAGAAACAATGTAGTTCAAAATGCTCAAATAGCCTTAAAAAGCTCCCAGTAGAATGTGTCCAGAAATCACAGACTAGTTATTAGCTTTTTCCTGATAGTTTAAAATAGTACCAAAAATGCAGTTCCTCATCTTCATTCTGCAGGATAAGAGCAAGACCTGTAATGACAAGGACATTTCCTTGTAGCAGCAGAATCTGCTTGAACCCAGGCTGAACTTGGTCCCCCATCCTCTAGCTACAATAAAGTAGATGCAGGTGCCATATGACTACACTATCTATCACATTATTCCAGGAGTTCCTACACATAAATAATGAACATTTAACAAACAGCTACACCAGCTGAGCAGCTTCCAAGATGCATTGGTTTACCACAGGAAAAATGTACTTTTTGCAGCAGAAATAGCAGCATTTCACAGTCATTCAGGGAGGTTGTTTCCAAGAATAAGAGCCACAGGCATGTGTACAAATTAACTGGCAATAAACATTCTGAATTTGGTTACAGCCACTGGGCCAAATTCTGTTTGACACTATATCTGAACCATCTTCAGAGTGGTTTGCTGCAATCCTAAAAATTATTGCCTAGATCCAGAAGTGCATTAAACTGTTGCTGTTTGTTCTATTCTAATGTCAAACACATACTGCAGTAGTGGGTTACATAACTAGTTCACTTATTTTTCTCCATTAAAACACCAGATTGACCATATTCCTTGCTTAACCATGTTGAACAGCCCTCAGGTTTGCATTGAGTGAAGGTCACTCGAAGATGCTACAGTTCCTTATCTGCTTGTCACTCTGAGGGTGAGTCCAGAGGCCATCATCTCCCCCCAGCAGCCAGAAGAGCTCAAACATGCTTTTACAGCCCAGGAAGAGAAGACAGCACTGGGTGGTGTCCTCTGAGTACACGTTCAAAAACATCATCACATTTACAAACAATTAGTTCTTGTAGTGCCACACTGAGAGTCAAGACCTTGCTGCAGGTGCTTGGACATCTGATGCCTGCATCAATGCTCCCTATCTAATCCTCCAGGCAGGTATGGAGGAAACAGAGAACTCCAGTATTTACTGCAAACCAAACAACAGAGAGGTGAAAGGAAATACTTCGGATGGATCCAAATGTGATGGACAGCAGAATATACTGAAGGATCAAGATTATAAATTGCATCCATGACCCAAAGGAATACACTTGCTCTCTTTTTCTGTAACTCAGTGGTAGGTACTCTTCTCAAACATCTTGCTAGTAAATACATCTGTAGCATTTGTAAGCCAGACCCACCAGTGAGGCTCATACCATGCCAGTTCTCATGGTGTGAGAAGGACCTAGGAGCAAAGGGAAGGAGGGCAGAGGCAAAACCAAGAGTTTAATACATCAGTGCTGTGTAGGGGGCGGGATGGGTGGCACAAAAGCATGTTCTGCTGTTTCTCTCCTCACTAAAATACTGGTGATAGGACAGATGTTGCAGCTATGGCCAGTATTAAAGCAGTTAAGAAATTGTCCTCACAGCCTGCAATCCATTTTCCAGCTTCTACACGATAAACACAAGGTTTTCTAGATGAGTCTCTCATAGCAATTTATCAGCTTTATCAGCCTATGTCTTTCAAGGGACAAGAAATTTTATCATCTGCTGACCTAAAACACCTGCTGAAGTTTAAGATGACATTTTTCCCTCCTGTTTGCCCAGACTGTAAGCACATACAGCACAGCTGTACCAAGCACAACTCAGCCAAGTGCATTATCTCTGCTCCTTACCAGGGTGGTGTCCATATCTTATGCCACACTAAACCATAACAGGGTTCATTTTGGGTTGGCAAAGCAGCTATTTGAGAGATTTTATATCAATGTATTCTATTTGGATACTTTTAGGTACAATTAAGGAATGATGGTAAAAAATTATTAGCAATATTTTTGTGGAAAGCCAAACAATTCATGACAGCTGAAAAGTGGCTAAAATATGTCACAACATGTTTTTTATTCATAGTCCAGAGGTGGAGCAAAGCAATTATCTTTCCTGTACTGCAATCAGACTTACATTTACAATTTAGATTATATGCAATAACTACATACCTTCATCTCACAAAATTAGTGTGAAACTAGTAATCTGCCTTTATATAACTGGATTCCACCAGAATATCCTATCAGTATTTGGTTCTTTCAGGGCACAGTGGAACGCAGTTTTCTCCATTCTGACCTGATGTAAACAATAGTTCAGCTGAACAGCAAAGTTGACCCAGATGACTGCCAGCAGTCCCTTCCAGAAAACAGTTCTGTGATTCAGAAATGAACAACAGATAACCCTTGTTTGGCTTTAGGCAGTGTGTCTTCTGATGCATTCCTTTATGTTTTATTGTTCAATTGCTTATAGTTGCTTATAAATCAACAAAATATTTTCTTAACATCTTTGCAAACACATGGCCATTTCTGGGAATGTATTACAACAATTTTTCAGAGTTATATGAATGCTATCTTTGATATCAAAAATATTAAATGAATAATATATGTCAGTATAGATATTAAAAAATTATTGATTCACAAGAATATTCAATAGTGTGGTACAGAACATCCTGTTCTTCCCAACTAAAATATTTTGAGCTTTAATAACAGATGCCCCTATCTTTATATGCCTTAATTTTAAAATGCCTGACACCTGTGAATTTCTAGTACTGTAGCTCTTACTGCCTCTTTTTTTTGTTGTTGTTATATACTACATATGAAACATGGTTTTAAAGTGTGAAGTATGTGAGAAAAGCCTTCCACCACGGGACAGTCCATTGTAGTGTGTGAATAGCATTGCCTCACTCTGGATATTTCTAGACCATCTCTGTTTCTGTTTTTTATGCAGGGTCTGAGAAGATGCTTCACTAAAACACTGTACAGCTTGTGACTGTTGAGCCCCTAGAAAGTGACTACACAAGCCAACTACAAACATTAAATATTACACCCACGATATGCTATTAGTTATTCATTAAGCTGAAAGGGAATCTCTGAAGGTTCATATACTTCCTGGCTCTTTTACTTCCAAGTATTTTCAGATGAGAGACTGTTCTACTAACTGGTTTCATTAGACAGCTTTCAGCTATCTGCAATTCTGTGCTGTTAAGTTTTAAAACTTCACACACTCCTTAGTTTAAAAAGTAATGCCTACTGTACTGTTTCCTGCTTAACCCTTTTCCTTTTGTCTTTACTCTCTTTATCTTCTATGTGGAGATAAACACAGATTATTCCTTCTGTGCCCTATGACTGGAAAAAAAAAAAAGGCACTACATCCCAGCTGAGACCAAAGACTCCTCTGCCAACCATCTTTCCTTGTAGAAGTTGACATGTCAGAAAGTTTGAAGGTAGAGCCAAACAGAAAAGGTGTGGTTTGGCTGGCATAACTAGAAAGCATGCCAAGTCATTGAGGTGACTGTACACATATAGAAAAATAAATACACAAAATGATATATAGGGTCACTTTGACCACTGCAAAAGCACGCCAAAATATTGTCACTGTCTTGGCTCTGCTGTTTTAATGGGTTTTGCAGCCCAGCCAAAACCAGGCTCTCCATTAGCAGCTTCATTCACTTGCTCTTCTCTGCTCAGGCAGAGAAACAGAGCCATTCAAACCCCAGGTGCTCAGTGTAGCAAACTTCTCGTTTGTAAAGAGCAGGAGTTCTGGTTTGAATCCCTCTGCTTACACTTTCTGGTTTTCTCATTTTTAAGACAGCAATGAACCTCCTGATGCCTAGAAGACTCAGAAAGGGGTGCAGTTAAGAATGTCTCTGAGATCAGCTGTGTCCTAGCACTTTCCTTTCAGTATCTACATAGGACAGTCTCTTCCTGTGAGAAATCTTCAGTCCAGTTACTTATTCCCACCGGTTTAAAAGCCCCATGCTGACATTTGAATTTGCTTTCCCTGCTTCCCTGACACTACCACCTTTCCTCCTTTGCTTTTCAAGGAAAGTACATGACAGGCACAGTGACATTTGCCTTCTCAGTGAGGCCACCAGGTAAGATAGGGTAAGAGATAACACAAGAGTGACACAATACATGGTGCAATGTAGCCATAGAAACACCTCACTTTGCTCCCATTGGACTAATCTGATGGATATTCTGCCAGGTGACTTCTGCAAATGTAGTCAGTGAGCAGCTCACTCTCTCACAGAAGCAGCTCCTCACCAGGGAAAAGTAGCTGCCTTATGCCTTACCTGCGATGTTCAGCTTTGCTGAACAAAGATGTTTATATGCCCCTTTTTTGTCCAAAGAGGACTTTTACAAGTTTCGCTGTAGAGTATTGAGCTCTGACAAGCTGGAAAATCAGAAAAATATCTCAGCCTCTGACCATATGCAAATTTCCCTGGCCCATGCTACAACAGTGAACTCCCGCTGTAAAAAACACAGGGATGGGAATGTCTCTTCAGGTAAAGCTTCACAGATACTAGTTTAGCAGGAAGTGGAAAGACAGTAATTCCCAATGGACATGCTAATTCTCTTGGATGGTGTTTCTAAATGCACATCTGGTATTCAAGTGCTATGTTTCTGTGTTAAAGACCTGTGGTTGGGTATACCTTTTTTGGATGTTAAAGAGCATGGTACTGATACTTGGAGAACCCTTGCTATGTTTTTTAATGACAACCTCAACAAAAGACATATAATTTTTAAATCATTTTCATTCAAGTTATCGTCCCAGTCCTGTCTTAGTATTTTTCTTGCTGTATCATCTTTCTTGCTTATACCAGACTGATGGACTTCAGGAGCAAACTTCAGTTAGTCATCTGACTTCTTTCCAAGCATAAAGTTTTGAGGAATTAATTCCTTTTTTATATTGAATTGAACTCTTGAGTTCTTGAGCTTTTGAGATGGCTTTTTTAGAAGAACATCTAGTCTTAACAAAAACATTATCAGGATTTTCAAGGGTGGAGGTTCCATCAACATTTTTAAGAAATTTCTTTCAGTAGAAAATCATCTACACTACCAGCGTTCTAAAATGTTTACTTTAACTTTTAAGTATTTGGCTGGTTTTCTTACTATTTCAGTTGTCATACCTCTGAAGTACTTGTAATTTTACGTACATGTGCTTGAGAAAGGATTCACCTCATTTGGCTGTATCCATCTGGGAGCTGAAGTTCCAGCTCAGAATGTCTCTACAGTCATCCTGGTGGGGACAAGTGTCTCCAAAGTTCAACTCATCCCAACCCCTCTACAGACACATCTTAATAGGAGAATGATTGCTTTCCACATTTGTCTCTATGATCCACTTAAGAAGGCCAAGTACTTATATCTGACCTAAAAGAACAACATTATATTACTAAATTTTAGATTGCCCTAATCTCACTAGTAAAAAATTAAGAAAGAGAAAATGAAGTTGTAGAGTAGTAGTTGAACAAGGCTGCCCTTCTTTCGCAGTCATTGACTTATTCTTATTTCTGGTGTTCTGCCATCTGCCTAAAACACATGTGAAGCTGTCTAGTCTTTATTTAGCCATATTTAACAAGACATTATCATCTGCTTCTTTTGAATGATGGGAGAATAATATTAGAGTGTGTTTTTCGGTCTTCTTGACCATCATCTAATATTTCAAGATGGAGAAACATTACCTATGCCTCTAGATTGCTTTTTTGAAAACTTATTTTGCAAGCTGCCAATAGCTATAGTTTTAACATTACATGCTTTGTTTCCAAAACGTGCATCTGAACATTCTCCTCAGCACCTGTTTGCACTGAACAATCAGTCTCCATTAACTGGCTTGTCCTCAGCTGCAGAAGAGTAGCATGTACTCACTGTCATAGCCAGATCAGTACATGACCATGTACTGTATTCACTATAAAGGCAGCTAAAGGACAAATCACACACCTGAACCGTGGGCAGAGCTTGGTAACATACAGGGAACTCGATCTATGGCCACACACATGAAAAATGGAGGCAAATCATGATCTGAAGCAGTCTTCCAAAAGTCTAACTTCCAGTTCTTTATCAGATCAGATATTTTTACAAAGAATTATTAATAGCTATTTGTAGCATTTAAAAGGCAAACAGTTCTTCATTCTGTTCTGAGCATTATCTTGGAGAACCACTTCCACGGCTTAAAAAATTTACAATAATTTTCACAATATTTACAATAATCAAAAGTCCTCCTATCGCACACACGGCGGGGGACACCTTGAAAGGGACACCCGGTAGGGGACACCTAGAGGGGCCTGGGGCTGGTGCCAGCGTGGCCAGGACATGGCAGGGCTGGGCTGTGCGTGCCTGCAGAGCAGAGAGCCCCGCTGGGACCTGCCCGTGCAACCTCCGAGCAGCTGCTGTTGTTTTACAGCCGTGTTTAGTTAACGTGGAAGAATGTCTCTGAAAACCTCAGTGACTTCCACAGGTGGCTACCTGCGTTCCCTACGAGCCAAGACTCCCGCCTTAAAAACAGGACTGTCCCTGGTAAATCAGACAAAGCCTGAGCCCTCAACGTCCCTGACAAACAGGGAAGGCTTTGGACAACACAGGAAAGCAGGATGGCATCCTTCACCTGCTGTGAACAGGAGAGGAAAAAACACTTCAAAATCAAGGCATTTTCTACATCTTCCCACAGAAATGAGGCTTCCAACTCCATGCAAGGGGATGCTTTCCCTCTAATCCCTAATACTTCCTACTATAGGGTATATTTCTTGTTGCCTGTGAGATGTTATTCATGACAGTATCAGGCATAACTTAATTTTCTGCAGCAAGGCTGCTTCTTTTTTTATGGTATGTCCTTCAGCAATAACAGTTCATCTGTTAATGGAATATTAATTACTTGCTTTGTTATTACAGTACAGCAGCAGCTGCTGTCTTGTCATAGCAAAAGTTCTTAATTTCTTTCTCCCTGCAAGCCCGTACCCGGTTCCCAACTCCCATAGTTTCTGAGCACCTCATACTCTTTTCACCTTCTCATTTTTCAATCTTGCAAGGCAGTGAATCTCTTTCTCCCTAACCTGTATCCAGAAAAAAGCATATGACTCAGAGTTGATACCTTGAGGGCCAACAATATAGATTTTACATTTCCTGATGCATTACAGACCTTGCAAACACAGGTGATAAGCAAAATTCTAAAGCTCCTGAATAGTTTCTAGCAAAAATACAGGAAATCTTAGAGAAATTAAATATATGTAGTTTAAAGAGCAATGCCACTATCTAAACTGCTGCTCAGTTTATAGTTTTGAGGCCACAGTTTCTAAATAGACATTTAAACACCTTGGCTGCACAGTCCTTAAAGTATCATAGTGTGCTACTGCAAGCAGATTTTTCTTTCATGCCAGAGAAAGAGAACAAAAAGTGAAGAATTTTTTTTTTTTCTTAAGAGGTCACAAAAAATTATCTGCCCTGGGGTCCAACTTCTCTATGTGCCTCAACATCCAACCCTACAACCAACACAGAGTAATGATCACCCTCTAAGGACAACTTGTCCTACAACAAATGCCCATGATAGCTTGAATGAATCAACCTGGGAACAGCCATTTTTGTCCACTGAGGACAAGCAAATAGATTCAACACTTGACTTCAAGATGTCAATAATTAGGTGGTATGAGTCCATTCCAGAGCCTAAGAAGCCGTTATACTGAGTGAATATTTCTATGAGGGACTTCACAGAAAGCTTTTTTCTTCTCCCCAGTAAAGAATATTGTGAACCCATCTCCCAGTAAAGAACATTGAGAACCCAACCTTTCTCCTAAGACCCAGAAGATCAATAGAGGGAGCTCCCTACACACTCTCCATCCCAGACAAGAGACTGCTACTGCTCACCTACTCTTAGCTGTCAGGCCTCCTCAGAGCAGCATCTATAAATTATTGCATATGCACAGAGGACTGGTGGAATAAAGGACCCTAAGAAAAAACAAACCATCCCTTCCTTTTTCCTGAGAGCCAAAGAAAGAATATGGAAAGGATATGCAGTGAACTCTGGAAACTGAGCTCAATGACCTCCATAACAACACTTCAGATCACCAAAGCTCTCCTAGGTTCTGCAGCAGAGTAGAGTGTGCTGACTAGACCTTGGCTCCCTTCAGGACCCTGAAGACTCAGGAAACTCCACCTGCATTGTGGTGTATGTGTTTGGGACATTCGGAAAATCAGCACACTTCTGGCAGGCTATG
Organism: Sterrhoptilus dennistouni; assembly: GCA_013397095.1. Taxonomy (NCBI): domain Eukaryota; kingdom Metazoa; phylum Chordata; class Aves; order Passeriformes; family Zosteropidae; genus Sterrhoptilus; species Sterrhoptilus dennistouni. The sequence goes on along the minus strand of VWZU01019331.1, from coordinate 648,519 downwards.
CAAAGTTTTCATACTAGTGGTACCTGGTGTTACTTGTCTGATACCTTCAAATCCTGTGATACACCTTACACCTTCAAATCCTGTGATAGAAACATGCAAAGCTTGTGAAGATTTTTGGAGAGCTTGAGAAATATCTTTATTCACAGCTTGTGAACAGAAGGAAGTGATTTTCATGAAGATCTGTTAATTTTGCCTGGCTGCCAGAATAGGGAATTACACAAAAGAGGACCTGAACTCCTTCTTGACAGGGTTAAGTTTGTTCACTGAAAGACAGGGAAGGGATTTCTCACACTGAAGAGAGCACCTACAAGGGCTGTTTGGAATAGGTTACCATTTCCCTTGATTCCTAACAGTGAATTCCTAACTACGAGTTAAAAAACAAAATGAAACAAAACAAACAAAACAAACAAACAAAACCACCAAAACAAACAAACAAAATACCCAAAACTGAACACCAAAAAATCCCAAGCAAACAAAAATAAATAAACAACAACAAACAAAAAAACCCGTACAAAAATAAAATTATTCTGAGTGCTTAGAAGGCATCACGATGGGATATGAACAACTGGGGTCTTCCAGGGCCTTCAAAAGAAAGCAGCTTACAGTGGAAGAACTGAGATTTGTTAGGTAAAAAGGTAGTGTTGGAGATACCAGGCATGCTTTGGAAGACATAAATCCTCAGCACTCATCTACAGAACAACACAGGGTAATTAAACAAGGAGATGTCATGGACTCTTCATTCAGCCAAAGTGGGGTGGAGGGGTTCCTCTCCTTTCAACACTAACAAAATCCTCTGTCATTCTTAACAAAAATGTCTTTGAGAGGAAATTATCGTTAAGACAAAATTCAATAGATTTGTCTCACCTTGTCATGTAAGAATTCTGGAATTTTGCAAAGAAAAACTAGACCACTGAACTGCAAAATGCAGAACTGAACTGCAGCAGATTGTCCCAGATTTCATGATGCAGGAGACTCAACAGAGTCAGCATGAAGTCATTTTGTTCCTATCCTGTGACCCTGGGGACTGACCAGTGTAAAAGAGCCTCTACTGAAGACATAGATATGAGAACTCCGAGAAAAATCAATCTGCTCTGTTAATCTCTCAGTCCTACAGAGTTTCATTTTTCAAATAATTACACAGCAGAAGCATTCTCTGAAATACTGGTTGGTCTGTTAGGGCTTCCTTCACCACCATGATACATAAGTCATACGGACAGCTGTTACAGCTTCCTTTCTGTGGGAGAACGAGGTTTGAGAAGTTTAACAGCATGTCCTAAATCTTTAACTCGTGACCTCTATTGCTTGTTTGGTTTTTATTCCAAATTGAAAGTACTTGACAGCTATTCTGATCTCAGGCTACTGATAATGTGCCTGTAGCTGAAATGTCACCCATTTTAAGGGGGTTTGGTATAGATATCAAAAGCAAAACAATCACTTCTCTCTTTGACTTGATCTCTGGGGCATCCAACCCAGATTGAACATTATCTGAAGTATTCAGAGAGTGCTTTCACAGATGTGCAGCTCCTTTTGAAGAACTGTCTCAAGCATCTTTTAAGCCTCAAGTATAAAATAAACTTCAACTCTGTTACAGCTTGAACAAAAAGCAAAGCTGGCAGTCATTCTTTCCTCTGAAGTCTTCTGTTTATTGTAGAGAGTTTTAACCATGTTTTAATTTAAGAATTTTTAAAATATGTATTTCTGAGAAATAAACTTAGATGACTTAACTGTAAATCAAACCTGAGTTGCCTGGCTGCTACCCCAGGCATCTACCAAGAAGGCTGACTGTCCTACAAGTTCAGCTGCATCTCCCCGGGTGCCCTATAGCCAGGACAAGCTCTGATTATGTTTCTCTTAAAATACATTTGTTTGCTGGCACAGGGATCAGCAAGCCAGAGCTTGCAGTGCTGGACTTTCTGCTCCCAAGGAGTCTCACATGACTGCTGTCCAGCATGGTTACATCCACACAGGTACAGCATAGAAAAATACTTCTGTCAGTGTAGAAAATCTCCTGCATCTGTACTGAGCAACAGAACAGATGCAGACAGTTAGATACTGTGAGGAAACTGCATCCTGGAAAGGCAAAAGAAGAATACAAAATTAAATCAGCCAGTAAATCTCTGGGAGTGGCTGAAAAGGTGGCGTTGGTGGGATGGGTGACAGGAGAGCAAGTATGTCAATACTACATTGGATTTGCAGGTCACATTAAGTCAGCAATGGCTTTGTGTGTAATAATGATCAATGGGTAATAACAGTAACACTAGCACACATCCATAAGCTCTGTGAATTACTATCAGAGGAAAAGATGCAGCCCTCCCAAATCCACACAATGGCACACTGCAAATGACTTGGCTGCTCCAATGAAGAAAGCTCAGTGTGAACCACTACAAACAAAAGGGGCATATGACTAAATTTCAGCAGAAGCCTCTGCCTCCACAACAAGGATCAAAAGTTACTGATCCAAGGGAAGTGTTTTGAATGACCACAGATACAGCAGCAAACACATGATGTGGTGTGGTGGTCCAGCATTGTTGATTCTTCTCTTGTATCAGGAGGGCAGTGACAGGCTACTGAAAAGAAGCTGGACCGTTACCTACAGTGTCTATACCACCCCAGTCACTTTATTTGCAATGTCTGGAGCCACCTGAAGAACTAAATTCCAAAACTGCCTGTAGAACCAAGTTTGCATATCACAGATTTGTTTTGGCCTTAGGTAGCTCATTTAAGTGATCCTAAATGACGCCTTTCCCAGTGATCTGAAATGTAACAAAGGTGCATTCTCTCTTTGGTGCTTTTGTGTCTAGTGGCAAATAAACCTCCTCTGTGGCAAACCCCAGCCGGGTCAGAAACAATGACAGAGATAAAGCTAACAAGATATCTTATACACAGTACTGAGAGTTTACATAACAGCTTGATAAGAAAGGCAATATACAGCAACTCCAAGAGGTCTCTGGGGACCTGAACTCTCAGTGCTGATGAGAAGCCAGAAAGATCTTGAGATGGTTCCAATCTTTATATCTGTGCCTAGGAGAGCAGAGCCTTCCTGAGAATGTCCTGCAACAGATACCACAATCCAGGAGTTGCTAGAGCGGGGGAACTATGTATGTCTTGGTCACTAATCAAGTAAAAATCAAATTCCAGACAGAAGAAATTTAAAAACAAAAACAACAAAACCAAGTTTATTTTCTTTTAGCAACAGCACTTACTCAAGCCAGGAGACTATACAAACAGTTTCACCATCAGTGCAGTCATCTAGACAAGGGCCTGGTGTTCAGTGGGGCAGTGTGCCAGGAATGTCATTCCTGGCAGCAGGAAACAGCAGGTGCCTTGGACCCATGGGTAGCTGCAACCTACAGTGATGAGACTGGTGATACTTTTAGATGGGCAAGATGCAGGTGAGAGAAACTGAGGTTATGGTTAATGCTGTGAGATCCAAGAGATGTGTTCAGCTCTCAGCATTGCCCCTCTCTGCCTTGCATGTTGCAATCTTTTTCCTATTCAGCCGCCTCGCCTATTTAGTCTATGCATGGAATTGCCATTGCTAGTCCCATGCCCAGAATTTCACTGTTGCCTAGGGCCTGTAATAACAGAAAATAATAATCACAATCTTGGAGACCAGAACTTTAAACACAAATTGATTTCCAGAGATGTTTTGGTCAGTTTTTTACTTTCTCTGTGTGTGCTGCTCCCTCAGTGTCAGCATCAATTTTAGAAATGTCCTTGTTGGTAGAAGACAAAACTTTGTCTATAGAAAAAGGAGTTTTTCCCATAACACTCCATTTTTGTATAAGTGAAAAATTATTTTGTGTAAGTGAAAAAATGTAAAAGACTTTTAAAAACATTGGAAGGGGAAAAAATGAAGGAAGAACTTAGTCACCAGGATATGAAAAAACTGCTTTTTCTAGACATTCTGGTTGACTTCCAAGCTGCATCTGACAGCTAGAGAAGTACAGTCCATCATGGCTGTTTTTCCATTTCCAATCCTTTCCCCAAAGCCCTTCATTCTGTAAAACATTCCCTCTCAGTGTCCCCCACACTTCATCCTGCTCATGACTGACTTGAGTGATGCATCTGAACAATCTGAGCTGTGTAAAACACAGCTTTGTACAAGCCTGACACCAGTGATGGATAGACGGACTCAACACTTTTTTTTTCCTGCAGATGTGGTGATTTGGGAAATGCATAGATGCTGAATATGTGCCACTAGATCCATTAGTCTTTGCAAAAAGTATTGAGTATGCCCGTGTGTGCACATGGTTATTTAGAAACATGCACAAACAGAAAAAAATCAGGAAAAATTGTAGAGCTTTCCTTTCCATTAACCTGATCTTTCAGCTATACCTTACCAACTGTAGAAGAGTGGATACCCTACAGCTTAGAGGGGGAGGATTTATTTTCCTTTTAAAAACAACAAACATATTTTTTATTTATCCATTCTCTATGTCCTAGCTTTAGCAATAGCCTGTATCATTTCAGACTTTATAGAAGACCTTCCACTAATGTTAAGAATTGCTATACTCCATAAAGTCACAAACTTCTTAGTGTAATATCTTGCTTTTAAGACTTACCAAGATGTTTCAAAGAAAATTCAGGAAAATCCCAGTGGTAATCAAATTATGGAATAATCTATTTCTAAGATGCTACCTTCTTTTTTAGCTGTTGGCTTATGTCCTTATTATTCCTGCTTTCCATCTTCAGTATTTATGCCAATAATCAAAGTCAGACCCTCACTCGTTATCTAAGAGAGCATTGCTCATCAATTTCAGCTCAGATACATAATTTCAGACGAAGATGTTTTCCTCTCCTTATTGTGCCCATCATTCCCATGGTATCAAAGCATTTTCTTTTGAAACAGGAGAATTTTTCAATTGTTTGGGTTTGGACACTGCTTGTTTACTGAAGGACTTCATAGATCTTTCTGCTGGGCTCATTTATCAATTATAAAATTCATTTTAAATGCACCATAATTCTTGTGAGTGGTTCATGTACCTTTTGAGTACATGAATTGCACAGCACCCAGTGAGCAGTGTAACCCTGCTCACATCCAAGAACTCCCCTCACTGTTTACCTCTTTCCCAGTGATGCTATTCTGCAGCATGGATTGCACATCTTCTTCTTTCAGCCTGTCTAAACCTAGTCATTTTTACTTTTTCTTATGTTTTCTCTTATTTCATTTGTAATCATTGACAGCACTTTCTTGTTCTGTGATTGCATAGTTTCTTTAACAGCCTCTTATGAGGGATTTTGTAAGAGATTTTTTTAAAGGTTTGGTGATCTTCTCCTGAGCAGAGGGTATGACATCATTTTAGAGTTATAATCATTTCCCTGTCTCCCTACAAAATCTGTCAAGGTGAAAAGAGTGGAGGGGACTGAACAGCCATTGCATGCATGCTGACTGGCATAGCCTTCTCCATCTGATGGTACTTTCCATGGAAATTGTGGCTGCATTAATTTTGGCTGAATTTTGAGGGCTATGTTTGGAGGGTTTAAAAACCTCATGGAACTTACTTTTATACATGTAAATAGTCTTGACTTAAATTTATTAAAGAAATAAAAACATGCCCCCTCTGCTTAACTTCAGTTAGCTTTCACTGAGTATAAAGAAGTGGGATGACTGGAGCAGAAGCCAGCGTCCCTGATTTGTTGGGATGGTTTCTCTGAACCAAGACAGGATCAAACAGGCTGACATGAGACAAGTGGGGGATTATCAAACAATCATGATGGCTTGGGGCAGTGAATAAAAGTCCTTTAGATCTTCCATAATACTTCTGTCCACATTAGGGAAGAGGTCAGGGGAAGAGATGTAGATTTAGGGGAGGGGTGGAGAAAGGACCAAAGAAGGGAGTTGTGGAGTATTTCCAAGCACACAAATGCTGTAATCACAGTCACTACAGGGAAGGCAAGTCTCAGGGATCTTTAGACATACAGTGACTATAAGGTGTCAATAGTCTGTAGTACAGATCATAGACTACTGAGCTGCTACTCAGTAACTCCTGGTGGAGGGATTGTCCAGAGTTTTAAGTCTTCTCTATTCAGGTGTACTGGGCTACCTGGACACATGAACAGAGAGAGAAGTACCAGTACAGGCTGGGGGCTGACCCACAAGAGCACAGCTCTGCAGAGGACAATTTGGGGGTTTTGGGGGATGACAAGATGACCATGAGATGGCAGTGCCCTTACAGCCTGAAGGGGCAATGGTATCCTCTGGTCCACTGAGAAGAGCACAACCAGCAGATTGAGGGAGGTGATCCTGCCCCTCTACTCAGCCCTAGTAAGGCATCATTTGGAGAGCTGTGTCCAGATCTGGGCTCCTCAGTGCAAAAAAGACAAGGAGCTACTGGAGAGGGTCAGCAGAGGGGCACAAAGATGATGAGGGGTCTGGAGCATCTGTTAGAAGAAGCAACTGGAGGAGCTGAGCCTGAGAAGACTGAGAGGGGTTCTCATCAACACCTATAAATACCTCAAAGGCAGGTGCCAATAGAATGGTGCCTTTTCACCATCTCTTTTCAGTGGTGTCCAGTGACAGGACAAGGGCAATGGCCATAACTAAAATACAAGAAATAGAACCTCAACGTGAGGAAGAACTTCTTTACACTGAGAGTGGGAAAGCACTGGCACAGGCTGCCCAGGGAGGTTGTGGAGTCTCCCTCCTGGGAGACATTCAAAACCCACATGAATACAATCCTGTGTAAACTGATCTAAGTGACCCTGCCTGGGTGGGGGGAATTGGACTGGATAATCTCCAGAGGTCCCTTCCAACCCCAAGAATTCTGTGATTCTGTGAAAGACATATTTCTCCACTCTTTCTGTGGAGAAAATTAAGCCTTGTTGGCTTTTTGCAAGTGAACAACCTGTACATTGAAATAAGAGGCCTTTGAGATCATGTCAAATTTTGATTTGATTCTCTAAAGGGTAAATTCACTACTGTTTGGATGAGATGAAATCAATTCTAGTAGATGCATAAGGTTTTTTCCTCTTTAAATTTGGGGCTTCCCAAAAATTAACAAATGGCCTTAGAATTTGAAATATTGTAGTATTTAAATAATAAATGGTAAACAGTTTCCAAAACCAGGCACGTTTTCTCCAAACCATCCTCTCCTTATCTTATTATGTGGAAATTCATCCATACTTGGAGGTATTTTTTTGTGGAGATCCAGGAACTTCCACCTACTGCTTTCTCTTCTGGCAGCAGGAGTCTCTGGTCACAGCTACTGCTGTATCTTTTCAATAAATTCAAGTGTTGCCATGTAGGAACCGATGCTGACTTAGGGAGACTTGGGGAGCTTTTGAGGAATTAAAACTAAGCATCCTTTGGGCATAGGTGAGAAGGCAGTATGCTGTAATTTTCTAGCTAGACAAAGAGGGGTTGTTTTCCAAAAGGTACATATCTCACTACAGTATTAAAAAGACACTCAAGAAATGCTTGAGTTTTCCAAGTTAACAGCTGTGGGTGAATAGAAAAACATTAGAAATAAATTAGATCAGTGAAACTGAGGAATTAAACTGTCATTTTACTTCTGTAGGTGGCCTTTCTGTAGTAAATCTCAGACATATTAGCAGTGAAGTAATTTTTCATCTGTCCTTGGAATAGCAGATTTTGTCCCCATCACTATCAATCAGGTACTTTTCACGAATCATAAAATTGTTTGTTTGCTTACTTGCTTGCTTGTTTTCAACTATATAGGAAAGAGAAATGGTCATTTCGGGAACAACAACTCTGATTTTGTCTCAGAAAGTGGACAGGTATCTCCCATAATAAATCTTAACTGATACTGTGTTACCAAAACAGATACAGCAAGTCCAATGTGTTTTCCTTTCTAACTAAATAGCATTTTTCTGTGGTGTGGTATTCCCCAACTGCACCACCTGGCTCATTGAGAGAGCAGAATGATTCAGTGTAGCTGAGAACACACCTTTCTTCTGTCAGTAGGCACTCGAAGGGTTTGCCAGATAGATAAACTGCTGACTGTACTTCTGTCTGAAGGTATCAGCACATACACCAGCCCAAGTATCAACAAACTTCAGGATTAAGGTAGGAAAAAAATTAAATGTAAATAGATAGAAGTTTCAATTTTATAGAAAATTAGCCTCAAATACGTGGATGAGAGCAATTAAAAGACTTTAGCTGTCATATGGTAGTGAGGTTCAGGCATGCACTTTTAAAGAGTGCAAACTGCTCTAAAATGGAGCTGATTCAGTTTGAGAAGGTGATTTTCTAATGTGACTGACAACACAAAAGCTGCTGCATTGCCTGGAGCTGCAGGCCCAGGAATGGCCCCATCTAAATGCAAGCATATGTGCAGTGGTGCACCTGAGCAAGACCACCTGAAGCCCCTTTGCCAAAGAAGCTGACAGCCAGTTGCTCTGCAGAGACATCCTTTTCTTACAGGCCAACTTCTGCTGGCTCGGGAGATCAGCAAACAACATCCATCCAATTCACCTTCTAGTGGACTTGAACTATCAGGCTTTATTCCCTACATCTACATAAAAGATCAATAAATCTGTGCTTAAGTCCAAATAAAAAATATAGTAAATTTTTAATGTATGAAAACACTGTTTTGATTTTATTTGATTGGGTCTTAGCTAAAGACAATGGACTGCCTTGCTCTATAGGTGTGCAGATGCTATTCCCATGTGTACAACCATGGCCAGCTCTGAGCCAGCCAGCTTCATTAAGCCACGCCTCAGTAACTCTAATCCTGGTGTTACACATTCCCTCTGGGACCAGCATGCAGAACCTGTTCTTCTCCCAGAAGACCAGTATTTTCTCTCAACTGTTTTCATTTCTATTTTTTAAAGCCCACATGGGAAAAGGTGAGATTAATGTGGCCTAACTCTGCGGAACTCAACCATTTAGCTTTGCTAAAGCTAATGGGAATTGCTTGGGGCTGCAAATGAAGCAGTGCATGAGCAAACTGGATTTTGGGCTGAAGAACAAGTATCCTAGGTCTTCTGCATTTATCTGTTTATAGAAGTTCCATCTGGTCTTAAGGCCTTACCTTCAGGTCAGAATTGCACCCAACGAAATTGCAGAAGTGAATTTATAAAGTATCTAAAAACCTGCATTAGTATAATTCTGCCATTTAATGTCACTGATACTTTTCCCACCCCTTAGGCACCTGGATTACCTCTGCTGTGCCATACTGCAAGTTTGTGTGTGCAATGCACATACAGGACTGGGAAAAAGAATTCTAGAGCTTCTAACAACCAACAACAGAGGACCAACAGACCTTTGATGTGACCAAAGCATGCACCGATATTTCAAGTCGTGTTCAGGACACAGAATTCCCTTCCACAAGATGCTGCTGAATCACCCACTGTCTGGATTTTCGGCAGCCACTCTGCCTTTGCAAAATCTCCATTACTCCTCTGGAAATTTTATCATGCCACACAAACAATAATATTTTTCTATGACTTGGAAATTCTGATGTCCTAACAAAAAGATTTGGTAAATTGGTATGACATTCTCTAGAGTGAAGGAAAGCTGTGCTTTGCAGTCTCTAATAGACTGCAAACCAATTAAGAAAATTCAACTTCGGCAATGCATTTTGTCAATTTGTTTTCAGATTATTGTCTTGAAAACATCCACTTCACTTGACCTAGATTTAGGTAAACAAAAAGATAATTACTTCAAAAATACAGTGTCACTAATCTTGGGAGCATGTCAGTATTTCTGACATCAACAACTGTCAACCAAGTCATCAACAACTGGAGAACTCTTTCCACAAAGTCAAGCCTGAGTGTGTACTGTGAACAGTAAAAAACTGAAGCATCCTCTCGAGGGTGTAGTGAATAAAGTAAATTCATGCTGTATTAAAGCCCCAAATTAGACTTGCACTGTCTACAAAAATGACTGAGTATAGCTGTTGCAGGGGAAACCTGGAGAGGAAGAAGTGCTGCATCAACGTGCAGCAGGAGCATGGATGCCTCAGCATTATCTTTCCAGGCTGATCCAAAATTCACCCCTTGGGTGTACTGCTGTCTTCCAACATCTCCCATCCAGCTGTGGGAAGGATGTGAACAGGTCCCAGAAAAATACAGAAGAGTGGCAATTTCCCAGATGCCCAATAAAGTCAGAAAGTGGAGGGAGCAATTGCAGTGTGCTGCAGATTTTTCCTTCAAACCATTGTAAAATTAGTATTAGTCCACATGAGATGCTGTCTTGGTATGTGTTTATTTTCTTAACATGTTCCAGGTAGCTGTAGTGCTCTGCGAACATGCAGCGTATGGCTGTCAAGGCAAATGCTGAGGTTTTGGGGTTGAAAACAGGGTAAATTAGTGCAAAATGTGCCTTTCACTCTCTTCATGGCAGTGCTGCACTGTACCCCCATCTCTGAGCTGCTTTCAACTGTGCATGAAGGAAGAAATTATGTTTCTTTGGCACAATAAGGCATTACTGAGGCCAGACTGAGCATATACATGACTTGTAGTCTTTTCTGACAGGAGGTTATGCTTTGCAACAACAAAGTAGAGTTCATATTTTTAAATAAATTTACCTTTCAGCAAAGATTCCTGAGAAGGAGGCTTCCTAAAGATGCCTTACTTGCTGAAAATACTGCAAAATGTTTAATTTCCTCTAAATTTTCTGCAGTGTTTTTGTCTCTGTACTGAAATTTTCCACAGCAGGTAGATGCTTGATCTTGCTGCTTTTAACCAGCAATTTTATTCTGGTTGATAAAAAGTTTGAGCAGCCAGTCACAAATCTGGATTCCAGCAAAATGGTATTTCCATGCCAAACCCAACCTTGTTGCTTGACCTGCTCCACACTGCACCCACTGACAGTCTGGTCCATTTTTTTGTGCAAGAAAAGTTGAACTTGCAATAGGAGAGATTAAACCATTTCCTTCAAGCACCAGGATCACATACTCCATTTTAGAAACAAGGAAATGGAACACTAAAAAGAAAAAAAATTTTTCCCAATATAAGAAGACAGGCTCAGAAGGAAATTTTTTAACATTATTTTGTTTGTTTTTCACAAGGGATTGTTTTGGGATGACACTCATATAAGTAAGGATTTCTATAGCCACGATTTCAGGTATTTGGAAGATGGAAAGATGGAAGGTGGAGGTGAAAGATTTGAGGACTTCTTTCCTCCAAAAATACAAAGATGGACATCCCCTAACTGCTAAAGGCAGGCCTCTGGTTCTCTTTACTTGCATCTGACTGTAGTTCCTCATAAATTCCCTGATTATATTTCAGAACTTTTTCAAAGACATACACAATATTTTCAAGAAGTCTAAATTACCTTTCTTATATCAAATGGAATTAATTTAGACAAGTAATGACAATATTTTTTTCTTAGAAAATTCCAATTTGCCAGAAGTAAAGCATTATACAGAAAAACATGTATTCCAAGACCTTATTTTCAAGATCATTTTATAAAGTCTTGAAATTAGCAAAATAAAATGTCTCAGGAATTTTGATACTCAAAATTCTGTTTCTCCAGCTGAGTGCTACTTTATTTAAAAATATAACCAAATTAAATTCAAAGCCTTTACTCAGGGTGGAAAAAAATGGTGCCACATCTGACAACCCATTCTACATAATTTTTGTGAGCATCAGTTACGCTGTGAAGTAAAGAAAAAAACAGATCCTGTAAGCAAAATTCATCAATTCTCTGTGTCTTGGGTAGTCAGTTAAAAGAGTGTAAAATGGGTTGGAGCATTATTACTTGTTTATGAGTACCATTGTTCAGCAAAACACCATTACTTAAGTAAAAATATGTTTTAAGGAACAGCTGTAGAAAGCTGCTTTTCTGCCATCTGGAAAAAATGAAGCAGACGGATTCTAAGACATGTTTGTGACATTTGTAATGTAGATATGATGCTGTATGCATGCAGAAAATGTGCAGGTAATGGTTTTTCCTTGTGAGTGTATGAGGCATTTCTTGGTGATTTATTAAATTCCTTTTCTGCAAAGGTAAGGAAAAAAAATTATGAGGGTCTAAGTAGGGGAATAAATCTCCCAAAGGTGCTCTCTGCCCCTCAGTGCAGCACAGCCTCAGTGTCCCACCAAGGTGGCTTTTAGTGCTGGAGTGCATTCAGACACCATTAATCCCCTACTCCTGGCAGTCCCACTGCGCTGGTCATCCCACTGCACACTGAGCAGGATGGGGCTGAGGTTGCAGGAAGGGGGTGCAAGGAAACCAGACCCTTGTTTTCTGGCCATGCTGCTACGAGTCAAAATGGATAATGGTTAATAAGACAAAAATAAGCATACCATGGGGTATGCAAGGTCACAGTGCATGACAAGCTGGGGTAGGACCCAGGCAAGCCTGGGAAACACATTTTTTTTCCTTTCCATAATTATCCCATCCATCCTGCTGGTACATTCACCTATTTACAGAAGTAAATTCTGACAGAATTTACTGCTTCTGTTCCGGAGGCTGCTGACTAAAGTGATGGCCTTGCTCCCTCTTCCTGCCCCATGCTCATCTCACTGAGGTGTCTGCAGTGAAACACCTGGCTGCAAGAAGGGCACCCATAGTGTGTGTGTGCATGCATGCACAAGTGCATGCTTTCAGAAGATGCAGCTCACCATGATGTTTTCCCGGTATCTCCACCCAGTGCAAACAAAGCTTCAAGAACAGGCAGCCTGGGTTGGAGGCTGTGTCCAAAACTGACCAATTCTTGTATTTTCTCTGGCTTCACTTCTTCACAAAAGAATCGAGACAAAGGCTTTCTCTCCTTTTTCCCTCTGCAGACCAAACCTGAACCAGAGAGATGAGGGAAACCCATGTGCTGTGCTCAGAGGCAGTGTGCAACGAGAGATAAGGCTGTACTGGTGGGAATGGGGCGTGCTGTGACTCCTGCCATTTCTTCTACCCGCCCATGTTCTCACCTGTGGCACTTGCCTGACCTCTGCCAGGCTGCAGAAGCTCACAGCATCTCTAAAGCACCATGCTGGGCATCTTGGTACCTGCCTGCCAGGATAGATGCCTTTGATTGTAGACACCCTTGGCCAAACGCATTGCCTGACAGGTTGAGTATGTTTAGTGTAAAATCTCATTTCTGCCCCTAATCAGCAATAAATTTTGCCAGAAGTGTGTTCAAGTCAAGGGTCTGTCACCCACTCTAAGGGCTGAGCATGGGCTTCATCATCCCTATACATCTGTGGGAATATTTTCAAGTGCTTACACACATACATGTGATACAGCATCGTAAAATGAAATGAAAACATTCACACATTCTGTGAAAGTAAGCAGACATGAGCATTATCAAATAATCTGGCTGCAGTTATAAATATATAATAATATTTAAATTTACAAATCTGTCTGCTTATATCTAAAAGCCATTATTTACTTTGTACATAAAAGCACTTTACATCATACACACGTAATAAAGAAATGGAAAGTCTGAAATACTCTACAAGCATGGGACCTTGTCACTTTCTAAGATCTAAAAAAGAAAAGGTTTTTTATGGAAAATTTAAACTTGGGCTACCAGGATGGATTAGAAGATCTAAAACATATCAGAAAACTGAACTCTTTTTTAAACAGTACTCTTTGTATAATATGCTGTAATTCAACAGAGTTATACTTATCACAGTACTTTTCCTAGTGCAATTCAGAGGCATTTTGCAATGGCTTTTCTCAGTGTGAAAAGATTTCATCTGGTTTACCATAGGATTTATGTTTCAGAGATACAACATAGAAATTATACAATTCAAAATGTGATGCACAGTCCACTTCTACACATCCTGGTTAGTACTTTTGAACTTCAAACTTCATTAGTCATGTTTGAAGTGAATTATTTAGAATTTTTAGTATTTGCTGTAATGTTTTTCTCATCTTCAAGTATTTTATTAAGTTAAATTTTTTAAATGAGCAGCTATTAAAAATACACCCTTATGTTACACTAATCAGTTAAGTGACATGGTGAGCAAAAGAAAAGTCAGAGAAAAAATTATTTTTGTATCCATTGACATATTGGCCTCATGTGGATTTCTTCCTCATGATCACCTGAGCTTGTGAAATATACATGGGCATTCCTTGCTTGAAGATTTCACTCCTGTCCTATTTGGTTGTTCTAGATTCCTGAGGGCTCACAGATAAAGGACTGAATTTCACTCAGTGCTTAAAGAAACTAGATTAAAACTGAAATGAATGGAGGAGGGTCAAGAAACCAAACAAGCAAATCCTGTTTTATAGCTCTAGTTCATCACTATTTCTGCACATTTTGTCTCCTGTGTTTAATAACTACTTCTTCTTCTCTGCAGGAAGATACAGTCTTTTAGTTAAAGTACACAACAGCAAATTAGGACACTTAGCTTCTGGTTTCAGCTTTGCCACGCTGGGTTTTTTTGGCTGTAGGGAAATTACTTCTGTGCTGGTTTTGGTTGGGGTAGAGTTAATTTTCTTCACAGTGGCTATTGTGAGGCTATATTTTGGATTTGTGCTGAGAACAATGTTGATAATTCTGGGATTTTTTTGTTATTGCTGAACAAGGCTTGCACAGCATCAAGGCCTTTTCTGCTTTTCATACTGCCATGCTGAGGAGACTGGGAGTCCATGGGAGGTTGGGAGGAGACAGTTGGGACAGGTGATCCCAAATGCCCAAAGGGATGTTCCATACCATGTGGAATCAGGCTTAGTATATAAAGTGGTGGGAAGAAGGAGGAAAGGGGGACATTTGGAGTCATGGTGTTTGTCTTCCCAAGCAGTCATTACACGTGATGGGACTCTCCTCTCCTAGGAATGGATGAGCACCATTGCCTACCCATGGAAGTAATTAAATAATTCATTGCTTTACTTTGTTTTGTTTTGTTTTGCTTTGCTTTGCTTTGTTTTGCTTTGCTTTGCTTGCATGTGTGGCTTTTGCTTGCCCTATTAAACTGCCCTTACATCAACCCATGAGTTTTCTACCTTTTGCCCTTCTGATTCTCTCATCCATCCCACTGGTGGGGGAGTGAGTGAGCAATTGTGGGGCTTGGTTGCTGGCTAGAATTAAACCACAACAATGCCCTTCTTACCTACGCTGGTTTTCACGAGTGTCAGGGAGGTTAATAACCTTGGCAGGGAGCATGAGTATTCACCTCTCCACTCCAGCTGAGAAGCCAATGTCCCTTGCAGCTAGTCAATCAGAGGGATGCTCCATCCCACTTAAAGCAAACTGGGAGCAGAAGCCTATCTTCAGAACCACTTATTACCTTCACCCCTATCTCTCCCATGACCCCAGAGAAACTGCAGATCCTTACATAGGTACCGTGCTTTAGACGCCCAAGGAGGAGAGTGTGCCCATCCTCCCATATCCATGGGTAGAACAACATGTTTTCATATGTAATTAGGAAGAGGTTTTTACCTTGAGATTAATCACAGACACTTATTTTGACATTTTTCATTTAAATAAGCTAATATTCTAGCAATCAATTGTAATCACATCGATAATAACCACTTTTGCCTCATCAATAAATCAGTTTTTGATTCTTATTGGCCTTAGTGCAAAGATGTGAATAATTGAAGTGCATATTGGAAGCATTATGTACGAAATAGGTTTGATTTCTATTGTTCACTTTTGTTGCAATTTTGTACTCGGGTGTATACAGTGCCCAGTCCCTTTACAGAACCTTCAGCCAGCATTAAAAATCAGCACTCAGAAAATCCATTGAAGCTTTGGGCTTTTTACTTCTAAAAATTGGCCTTAAGCTTACTGCTTGCTTAGAAAGTCCTGTACGTCTCAACAGCAATCTTCTGGTGTCTCAAATGTTACGAGAAAGATCCATTGTGTGTGAATGTCAACCTCATCATTTCCCTTTTGCAAGCTTGCATACACCATGTTTGCTGGTGGATTTACCTGGTCTTCAACAAATCTTATGTACAATTCTGAAACAGATGAGAAGAGTATGACATGAAAAATTGTGGGGACAAGTGCAATAAGATGGATTTCAACTTGTAGTTCCATTGTTTAACCTTTCACAGTCCTGCAACTTGTCTCTGATACTCAAAAACATTATGTATTTTCTCCTACCTATTATTTGCAGTAGGCTACAGAAGAAAAAAAATCCAGTGAGGTATGCCTCTGAGTCAAAATAGTCTTTGCCAGGAATAACAAGCAGAGATCTTGCACCAGTGCCTCGTTAGTTTATGGAAAACAGGTCCCTAAGGAAATGATGGGGTGTAAATAAATTTTAAACAGTTTAGTCTTACAAGTAAAGGGGATGCCAGATTTTTAAAACAGTGGAGGCTCAATGATGCCTTAACACTGTGTTTCACGTATCATAAATTTTAGGTAGGTTCTCCAAAATGTTTATAAGTACCACAAAACGACACAATTATAGACACATGCTTTTAACCTGCAAAGTGCACATGTGCTCTTTGTCATCTCTAAGGGGTATTTTTACTAGTGATAACAGTCCCTGTTAGATATATTTAACAGAGGCACGGAAGGATCGCTCTGCCCCTTGAGACTCCAACCCCACTCTGTTCTGCCCAACAAACTGATTTGCTTTGTGTTCATGGGACATACACAGACATCACAGGGCCAGTGCAGAGCACGCTGAATAAAATCTTCTCTGGATGACCAGGGAATTCAAAATCCTACTGCCAACTGAGACTCACATGTAGATAGCTCACACAGGTTTCTGAAGATCCCATACCTGGAATCAGTCTAGTAACCACATCCAGTTCCTCCATGCCAGCTCTATGGATCTCAACTGCTGATCTAGCTTGTGATGAGTTTTCCCATTTGGAAAGATCCCAGACTTGGACATCCCCCTGGGAAAGCATACCAAGATGTCCAAAAAACAGGTGCTGACTATAACGTAGGAAGTGAGACTTATCGACATACATCCAGGAGTCCTTATACAACTTGACAATCTTTCAGACAACAGATGTCTGAACACAGATAGAAAGGATTCGTACGTCAGACTTTAAGATGGAGCTATATAAAAATATTGTGTAAAATCACATCGAGGTCATGTGAAATATTTGTTTAGGAAATTAATTTAACAAAAGATAAGCAAAACTAGTGCCCAGAGATTTATATGAGAAAATTTCCAACAGCACAAAAAGACTAAATATATCACCAACACAAAATCCTTCAAAGCTTTTATGAGCAGTGGCAAATAAATGTCCTCTGTAGCAAACCGCAGCTAAGTCAGAGACAGTAAGAGAGAATACACCTTTTTTATGTTTCAGATCACTGGAAAAAGGTGTAATGCATCACTTGAATGAGCTACCTAAGGCCAAACAATTCTGTGGTATCCAAACCTCACATGCCACCACTGCACCAACTCCTCTCATGTTTTCTGCTGAAGCAATAATCCTGTCTTGTGTTATAAAATACAGGCAGGAGGCAGTACCTTATTCAAAGGTGATATTCACACACATTTTAAATTCTAAGTCTCAAAATTCATGGCAAGTGTATTTCTGTGTCCTTTAATAAGATATCCCTTATTGCTCAAGGCTTCAGTGTAGCGATCTGACAGCAATAGGCCCTGTTTCCACTTAACACATAGGAGCAGGATTACATCCATCCTGAGCTGCCAAAAATTTATGAAGCAAAAATTCTCTAGAGAAAGCCATAACTTTATGTAACATTACTGGGTATTTACATTTACAGTGGGACATGGGACTTCTCCATTAGCAGATATGTGTGAGAAAATATGTGAACCCAGCCATCCTCCATGTGCCTGTACATCTGGGAAAGCTACTGCATATCAGAGATTTCATCTGAAGGCTGCAATACTGGCTCTGGTCTTCCTCTAAGCCAATATCAGCACTGAAAATTTGTTTTTACAATGTATTTCCCTGTTTTGGAGATGGAAATGGAGTTTACCCCCACCACCACCACCAGGAATAAACTCAGTTACAGGCATGCGACTATCAGGAGTAAGCAGCCATTCAGAGACTCACTCAGATCACTCATGCTTCATTTTTGAGACCTGAAGATGTTCAGCACAAAGAATTCCCCAAGAGAGGATGTGGAGCTATAAAAATTAAGCACCTTTGGAAAAGCCACATATTTTTATGTGCCAATTTGAGCAGGACAGCTTCATTCTGAAATTTTTGGTTGTGACCATGGACAAGTCTTCCCCGCCTTTGCTTTGTGGCTGCAAGAGCAGAGAGACAGCAGAGAGACAGCATGCTCCCACCATCCCCCAGGAGGAACAATGCAGGTTGTCCAACAACATCTTCAGCCCAGGCAGGACAAGGAGAAGGGCTGGAAAAGCTCTGCCAGACCTGACAAGGTGGGACTTCTTACAAGTGAGTTTTTGAGATATTGCAGGAAAGATTTTTCTGCAGGAATAGACACTGGAGTCTTGAGTGTCGCTGAATGAAAATTAAAAATAAAAGCATTTGAGAATTCTGTAATTTGTCCATAGACAGGATAAGCATTTTTCTTATCTCATTAGGATACTTTAGTTCAGACAGACTGTATTAATGAACATGCCCAGAAACCTCCATGGAGGACTCCAGATATCCTCAGAGATGGGCAGAGGAGCCTCGCTGTGTCAGTGCTGCTCTCCAGAACAGCACTCTAAGCCTTGGCATTGCAACAAAATTGTATCTGTTCAAATAAACCAGCCAAGGTGAAAGGAGAATCCTCCCAGGCCTGTGAGTGTCCTTGTAATTCAGTTTTATCTTTTCTGTCCATCTTCATATTTAAAAGAAGCACCATCACATTCTGGGCTAAATATTTCACTAGCACAAATGCAGTTCCCAAGAGAGTAAACGTTGTGGCCATTCTCTCTTATTTACTGGTCCAGGTGAAGAACTGGCTGCCACTGGCATAAGCACAACCACTGCCACACCCCAGGCCCCGAGCCCAGGCAGAACTTCCCTGCAGAGCCAGCCCAAAGCCCATGCAGTGCTTTTAGGCAGGCTGATTGCTACAGACACATCTGCAGAACACTAGCTAACATTTCTGAGGTCTTCACAGCTCCGTGTGCACTTTCCTGGTTCATCCAGTGCTGTTTGAGGGGACAGAGAGGGCAGGGGCTGCCTGCCCTGCCTCTGGCAAGGCACCAGCAGCAGTGTGGGTCACCAGGGTTTCTGACACACTGTACTGGATTTCCTATTACTCCATCTCTCAGGTCTAGTGAAAAAGGTGCACAGTCTAGTGGGAGATAAACCTACCATGCACACACAGAGGAATAAGCCTAATGCAAGGTTACCAGCAGGAGCCTGATTCACTCCCTCTGTGAGCTTAGGCACTAACTGATCCCACAAAAGATGCCAGGGGTCTCCTGTGACATCTGAATAGGTGATACACCACAACAGCAAGCCATCCATCCTTTCCAATGTTCTCAGGTCTTCAAACAGACTTGATCTGGATTCAAGTTTAAAGGTAAGAAGATGACTTTTAGTCAATGAGGTAGCTGTAGGCCAAATACAGTAACTGGTGCAGCATTATCCAGACATCACAACCAGAAAACTGACAGAAAACACGTCTGATTCCAAACTCCAGACCCAAGAGCCTGAGATAGCAGGTGATCCTTAAAATTGTAAAGGACATATAATTCAACACCACTATAGTTAGTATGCCTAAACTACAGTTTGAACCGTCATTTAACATTTAACTAGAATTGTCTAACATATTCCAATCCTCAGTGGGTTTCCAGTGACTAAATTGTACAATAAAATTGAATTAAAAGCCTTAAAGAGGTGAAACTCAAGGCACTATTTATTCCTCTTCATTTGCTTTTGTGTGTTACTTGGATTTAACTGTAACAACATTACATAACACACTGGTGCATGTCCAGTAATGCCTCTGGAACAAAAAAAGATGATGATAGGAGATCTTACTACAGCTTCTGCTATTAAGTCTTTGGGAGAGGTGAGAAGAGATTGCTCATTAAATAAGTGTTATAAAGCATTCAGCACTGACAGACTAGTTCAGAAGTAGAAAGTCAAAGGTCAACTGTTCCCACTAGAAAAGTATCTATTGCAGCCAAGCAGTTATTATTGCCTACTATCATAGCACCCTTCTCAGTAAGCAGGGAGAATTCTTGGAGAGGCTAGAGAAACAAAAACAACAGTGATTAACCAGTACAGCATTACATCAAGGAGCCAAGATGACAAGGCAATCCAGAGAGCAGTCCTGAGTGCACAAAGAGGAAAGTATCTGGAAGCTGCTTTTACTGTATTCTTGTGCCATTAACTAATGAGCATACATACATAGATGGAGTTAAAAAACAGGCTTTGGATCTGTGTCAGCTGATGAAACAATTCATAGAAAAATTAAGAGTAATTTTAATTGCTTCTTGAAGGTAATAAAAAAAACCCCCACACGTTTCCTACATTTTTATCTGTACTTAGAGTATCTAATGTGCTCTACAACAGAGCACACTGTAAATATTACTGAAAAGCAGAATCTGACTCATAAATTATTGGCATTTTGTGCCAGACAAGCTTGTACTAATGTTTAAAGAAGCAGATCACCTGGGAGAAATGTGTTCTACAAGTTGTAGGAGAAACTAAAGAGACAATTAATGGGCATTGGCTGTGCAGCACATATTGTTCCCATGTTGTTCAGGCCAAAGTTGACTGCCTGCCAACAGATATAGAAGTAATTGTCAGCAAGATTTACAGTTACTTTTTCATTTGCACAGAAAAGTAGAAAGGTTGAAAGAGTTATGTGTTTTGTTGAAGGTCTATGCTAAAAACTGATCGACCTGCACTGGAGAACAGTAAATACACAGAACACAGACTTCACATTTTTCTTGATTCTGGAAGCTTTTCCTCATGGCAGAAAGCTGAATTGCCTTCTGATCATCAGCAACAGTTTCTTTTATTTTACACATCCATTCATAAAGCCATCCTTTCTGTTGCCAAACTAGGCATCAGGAAAGTTCTAATTCCACCAGTGATGGAAAAAAAAGAGTATTTTTTAGCAAGCTGCACTTTAATGTAATGAAATGAATGGCATGGTCTTTCAGCTTGTGGCAGAACTGCTAGCAGGTCCTGAGTTGGCCACTCTTGTATGTGGATGGGGTTATTTAATTAGACATGTTTGACTACAGTCTGGTATGTATCTCCACTCTGCAAAAATGGGAAAGTAAACACTCTCCGAATGTCCAGGAAGTTGGCAAAAATAATCACATAAAGGCAGCAGGTTAGAAGTATCTTTGCAGTCTTCAAGTAACTCTGTTGCAAATAATATTACATGGGCTGACTGCATTTATCATTCAAACACAGAAAACAGAAGATAAAAAATTACTCTGAAGGAATGAAAATCCAGAAATCTTGTGACTTCTTCCAGGCTGCAAAAGGGAAAAACAACAATTCAGGACCAATATGGAGACCCAGGCAGTCAATCTGCAGATGTGTCTAGAAGGTACTGGATTGAAGAAGGATTCATAAGGTTTTCTCTTTGGTGGCTTTCTGTAATATCTCCAGAACCTTGAGTAAATTCTCTCCTCCATCAGTACATGGAAGACAGTAAGATGCATCATCCTGTCAAGGTCAAGGATATCCATTGCTAGACTACCTTTTGCAAAAATGTCAGTACATCTTTATTTGTTCCTTCACAGATCCTCCTGGACAGTCCCACAGCCTTCTCCTCTTGGCAAAGCCTCCCACTGGGGCTCACAGGAGGGCATTAGGATTTGCTTTCCCACCAGCATTTAATACTGTGGCAAATATTACTCATTAGAGTAATTGCTGTGTGTTTGTCACAGACATACTGCAGGCCAGAATCAATAGACTCCAGCTCCTCAGCAGTACCAGACTCAAAAATGATGGCAAATTTTATGTATCAAAGTAAGGGCAATAAGTGATGATGATGCTTAATAAACATAAAAATTGATTTGGAGGTATTTTACGACATTTTTCAGTCTTCCACCCCATGGAAAGGAAATGTGAAAATTCTAATATAACCTTACACATTATTTTGACTAGTCATGGGACTAAGGGATCCAGGGCTGATCCTGGACTTTGATAGGCTTTTCATATCATCCTTGCATTTTCTGGTGCACTTTATTAAAATCAGTAACAGAAGAGGGAGTAGTTCAAGCTTTAGGTACAAAAGTCAGTAAAACATAAAATTCCTATGTGTTTAGGGTAGAAAAGAGCCAAGTCTAGACTTGAGACAAGCCTGATAAGTTTTTTCTCCAGAAATACCATTGTCATGAGGGGTGAGGAAGAAAAAGTCAGAGGCAAAAAACACATTTCTTTTCCACTGCAGAGAAAATTTTCCCACTAGCAATGCAAACATCAATTCTTAGTTCAAAACATCCACAGTGATGCTCTATGACTCCACTGCACCCACCTTCCATAATCTTCCAAGAAGGGTACCTACTAACTTCCCCCTGTAAGGAAGGATTTCTATAGTTGGGCTTCTTGGAAAGCATGAAATGTGTGACTTCTCAATCAGTTATCTGTATGACGAAGTGATGGGGCTTGGCACACATTAGCACACATTACCTCTACCCTGTAGTATTCAGTAATACTTCCTCACCATTCTACTTCCATTTTCCACACCGCATAGTGACCACAGAGACTGACAATAGACAAGATAATGTTAGCCTAAGACCTTCAGACTAACTCAAAGATGGGCAACACATTGTCTAGCAAGGAAGAAATGGTCGCACAGCAGGGACCCACTATAGCCAAATGTTGGGGAAATAATCTTCCCAGAATAGTTATCTTCTCTTTTACACAGGGAAAAGAAGAAAAGGAAAAAAAATTAATTTGCAGTAAAGAAGATTTCAGAGCAATGCAGGAAAGGAGGGAAAGACTTTTCAGTCTAGGAGGTCAGTGTGAGCAGTGGACCAAAGCTCCACTCTATCAGGGAAGACAGTGCAGATTGCTAAGAGCAAACCAGACATGTCATGGAATCCTGCTGTGATACCAGGTGATGGGACATTTTGTGACCCCTTCCAGTCCTACAGCTTTGTGACTGATACAGACCAGCCTCACATTGAATCCATTGGGTTTCTCTGTCAAATCACTACTTCAAAATCAAAATAGAAGGCTGAAAATCAGATCATGAATCGATTAGCCAGTTAGAACTACATTTTTGTTCCTAACCCTGATGTATTTAGTAAAAAAATTATTAGTATTAGAAAAAGCACTAAAAGAAGCAGGAATTGGACATGCTGAATCTTCATGCTTTACTTTCAGAGGATAGACCACTTGCTGAGTGACAACATAAAGTCTCCTGGGTGTGCCTGAGTGATAAAATACAATTCTTTGGCAGCAGCAGACCCAACAAGACTGTAAGGCTGGTTACAATGTTGTAAAACCAAGGTAGCACAGAAGAAATCATGGATTTATAACAGCATAATTGTGACCAGCATAGAAGCCATTGTATTTTCACTTGGGAAAGAGTAGTTAAACATTCAGCAAAGGTTCTGTTTTCTCCCCTCAAGCTTTTCACATGATTCTCTGACACATTGCTGGTTTTATTCCATGCTCAGACTCCACTTTTTTTACTCGGAGATTTCAGTCAACTTTTAGGATGTCAGGGTAAACCATACATCTGGTTGTTCAAATGTTTTCAGATTTTATTGTGATGCATTGTGTCTCAAATCCACTTCCACAAGTAATGGCTTCTCAAAAACCCTAGCAGTGCCAACATACCTTAAGCAAGCCTGGAGTGCCTATAAGAGAGGCAAACATGCTGACCACTAGCTCATCTGTATTATTCCACACATGTTCCTAAATTATAGCTGCCTCCAGGTCTGTTTTAATCTCAGCTGCTGAAATACTCCTACAGAGCCTGTCTAATTGGCTGTTGTTTGAACACTGCAGGGCCCCTCTTTGAAAAGACCCTTTCCAACTCATCTGTACTGTTTACCACAAAAGGTTGCCGTTCCCTTGAACACACCTGCAACATGAATAAATGCAAAAGAGAGAAACACTTGGGGACATGGATTAATGGTGAACATGGCAGTGCTGGATTTATGGTTGGACTCAGTGATCTTGGAGGTCTTTTCCAACCTAAATCATTCTATGATCCTAAACCAAAAGGACCCTGATTTCCTGATGTCTATCATGGCTCTAATTCTCCCCTATCCTCAGATATTCTCCAAAGGAAGAGTCGGTGGTCTTAGGACAAGACTGGTGAACAGACTGTTGAAAGCAGGAGTCTAGACACCAAGGAAATGTGCAGTTGGATGAACCCTAGGTCATATTTCCTCTGTTAATCTTTGACAGCACTTACCTCAAGCTGTGCCGTTACCAGATCTAAGTGTGGACTTGTCCCATCCCGCCTTTCCTTTTGTCCTATTCACAGATCTCAGCTGAATGACTTACTTGTTTTACAGACAAGAAGACATTTTTGTGGCCATCTGTGATCTTCCTGCTCGTCACTAAATTGAACAATCAAGACCTTCTTTCAGTGTAACTCTGCAAAGTTATGAACAATTTCTAAGTCCTTCTTGCACCACCAGCATGCTGCATCTATAGGTTTCTACACAGATAAATCTAAGCAGGCAGAACCTGCTTGTCACCAGCACAGCTGGGGTAATTTGAGTGCCCAAACACTCAAATGCTGCTTACCCTGAAGTCATAAAACCTTAGGGAAGCAGAACCTGCAGCATATCATAGGCCCTAGTTCAGATACAAGTATTTCCAACCAGGTCACAAATCTATGCAGGACCTAGAAACTCAGATGAGGGTCTTGAAAATTAAAGGCTATCTCAGAGATAAAGAATTGCATTGGTTTTTTAGATTTTTGTCCTCTTTTAAAATAAAAATAATGTGTTCCAACTTTGTGCACATGACCAGTGTAAATTGAATACACAGCCTTCAAAACATGCAAAAAGTGTGATTTCCATCTGTACAGAGTGCTCAGTTTATCACGTTCTCACTGAAGTCATGGGAGATACTCAATTTCAACAAGGCAGAGGTAACAGCAGTTAGGATAAGAGTTATGGAAAACAACATAGATTGGTAGCTTGATTGTTTGGAGAGAAATTCCCTTACTTGCTCAATACAGATTCACTATCTGCCACGTCTTTCCCTCCTAGACCTGTCTTACTGCTCTTACTCTGCCCTTATTTTACTTTTCTACCCCCTTGCCAGTCATTTTCCTGTTGCACTTAGCCACAGGAGAGTCCCAAATTCCCCTTATAATCCCTAGAGGAACTCAGATACCAGAATAAACAAGGAAAGCAAAACTTGCACAATGATGCCAATAGCAATTTTCAACATGTCAGTAAGAATATTGAAACTGTGTTTGGGAGGATACTTGGTAATGTATTAACTCTACTGGTGGGCCATGGATTAGGTTTTTAATCATACTTTAATTTTACATTTTTTACTTTAATCACACTAAAACAAATTTAATCTTTTAGTTTCAAAGGAGACATTCAGCAATTAAAAATATTGCTAATTTTTCATACACATAAATACTACTAACACTTAGCTCCTTAATCACCAAGAAACGTATTTCACATGCCACTGTGATCCATCACATAATGGTAGCTGTGGTGAAAAAGAAAGAGATGATAAATTTTGTGTGCTCTGCAAACATACTGGTGAACAGTTGTAAAGTTGAGAGTTAGCTAATTTCTTTTCAGATTCATTACATTCAGTTCTAATTAATTTGCAAGGTGCATGGCTTTTGCAAAGAGACAGAGCTCTGTAGAACTGTTATAAAAATAATCTATTTGGAAAGGATTGAGGTAATAAGTAGACCAGCACATGACACTTCACATTCATATAGGAAAGAGTAAAAACATGGCATTTCCAGTTACAGATGCTATGATCATTCCCAGATGGTGTCAGACAATATCTGTGCAGTGATACCAAACAAAAAACTGATCACTCTTCCTTATGTTGAAAAAACAATAAGGTGTGCACTGAATTAATATCGAATTAATCTCATATTTCCCCATGTGTTTGTGCAGTCAGATATATACCCCTTGTGCATATACACATGAAAGCATATATTGGGAAAAGATTGGCAAGAAGGAATTTCTTCCAATTATGAAGTTTCACATTAAAAAAATCACAGACAACTCTTTGGATGTGTGAATGAAAAAGTGGGCATACTCCAAGGAAATGAAAATTTGAATGGACATTCAATGTGGTTTATTCTGGAAAGATCAAGGGGAGGAAAAGAATTTTAAGTTACTTAAGACATTAGAAGTGTTTTTGTCAGAAACACACCCTTGTGCCTCTCAGCCTTGCTCATGTAACATACTTGGTGCCATTTAGACAATTAATAAATGTATTGAACAACTGAACTTTGTAAGGAGCATAAACTTAAGAGTTTTTCTCATGTTTGGAAACATTTTATGGCCGGGATTAAAAAATGGAAAAACTATTTTTTATGTTGAAACTTCTTATTTAGCAAAAGGAAGACTTGTTTTCATAAATGTTGAAACATAATTTTTAATATTCTCTAACAGAGACCCATCAGCTCTTGGTTTTTGAACTCATGTTTCTCTTTTTAAAAATTAACCTGTAAGTGTGTGTGGGTGACAAAATGGTGTGGAAGTAAAGACCACCTGACTCACATCCACCAGGAAAAGAACTATGGTATGAAGACACAGCTGGGGAACCATAAGTTAGGATCACATAAAGGAAAAAATGCATTAATTAAGGCCAAAAAGCTCTAGAAAGCCCTTCTTTTTGTATGCACACACATCCCAAAATCCAGCCTAGATTCCAAAGGCTGCTTAATTTTTGAGTAGGCTCAAATGTGTGTTAAAAGTATTACAAAGAAGACAAAGTCACTTTTAGGTTTTTACAGGCCTTAAGCACACAATCTGTTACACAGAAATGAGCTTTTCTATACCTGTCAGAAGTAGTTCTCATTCATACAGTACTAAGTGTAAAAGTGGCTTCAATAACTTCATACATATTGGTGAGAATAGGTAAAATTCTTTATCTGTAGAAATGCAGAAGTTCATATCAATTTATCATAATTGGGTTTTGACATCTGACAATGTCAGATATTTTCCCAGCTATTTCATTTCTGAGTCACATATTTTTCACCAAATTATTATTCTTTATACACCTTTTTGTTATGCATAGAAGCAGGTAAGGGTAAGAGTAGTCCCAGAGAATGCCACAAAGCACTTACAAGGTTAAGTCCCAATCCTGTAGTCTCGTTGTATTCCCAAGAGAGCTTTGTGGCATTTCTCATGTCCACCAATGTCCTTCAGTGTTCTTCAAACTACAGGATCAACACCTTGGTCAAAGGAGAGGGTCATGAGATTTTAATGGATCTGCACTAAAATTTTTATCATATCTTTTATGTCTGCAATGTAAGCACAGTTAAATAACCCACGGCACTGAACGTTTCACTCAGCTATCCAGGGGTGAATATTACCATTTATTTGGGGACTTGTCAAAGTATTATTTTCATTACACTAATAAATACTGTAAAAGTCAAAATAAAAAATGTTATAAGTTCTGGAACATGTCTTATCTAAATCTATATGATCTGGAAATATTTAGCAGGGGAGTTCAGTAATACAAAACAGAAACAGAAAGGGTCCTGGGTAAAGCCTTAGGGAAATGCCAAACTATTAATTACACATTAAGCGAATGGGTTTTATTTTTATATTGAAACAGCAACTATTTAAAGTCTATGCTACAGTACAACAAAAAATTATTCTCTGATATAACTTAGTGCAGAAGTCCGAGTTATTTTGATCCCTAGAGTCGAAGTGCCTTAAAAGATTTAAAAAATTGCATTGAGATTTTTTTTTAAATTAGGAAATAGGAGAGAGAAATTCTGACCCATTAGCACAGAACTTGGCAAACAATAATTATAAATCAAAGCTATGCTCTGCAAATATTTTTGCAAGTTTAACAGTATACTCGCAATTTCTTTTTCTCACCTAATTTTTTTCCCCAAATTGATCAATATTGGTAAATACCAGCAATGCTCCTAATAGTTCTGATGAAGTCAAAAGGACTGCCCTCGTGTGTAAAAGGAGAATGGTTGCCCAATCAAGCCCAACAACTGTAACGTTGTTGCTTGCACTGCTGGCCATCCCTCTAAACTAATAATAAATAATGAAAATTATCTAAAAAGGGATCCCCAAATACTTCTCTTTCCAAGAGAAAATGCCTTCCCAAGGGATGACCATAAGCCTTTCACACTCTGCACAAACACGGGATATTTGCTTTTGTGTGCAAAGCCCCCTTCAATATCCAAATCATGCTGCACACACTTGTGTGTGTGTTCACACAAAGGCACAAGCTGTAGCATCAAAATGCAGACACTTCCAGGATGGAGAAGAGTCTAATTAGAGTATGGATGCACCTTTGCTCTGGGGAAAAGGTTGTTTTGGTCAGAACATGAGGGTAAATCCTCCCCTAGTATGTAAAGCACCACGGGATCTTTAATGTCTAGGCTGAGCAGACATGACCTCAGTTTTCTGAGGTTTCCTTAATTCCTCAACTCCCACCTGTGAAAGGTCACAGAGAAGTTCCAGGGTCACTGCATTTGTGCTTTGCTTTGGATTTTGGAAGGACTGTTTTGGGGTTTAGCATGTTTGCAGTTTTTTTCTTCTTTCATTTGACCAACTCGTTTTCTCCTCAAATTTGCCTGGTCCTCAGTACCAAAAAGTCATTTTCTGTGAAAGCCTTGGATGTAGGGTCAGGGTAAAGATGTAATCTAGTATCTGAAAGTAGACAGAATGCATCATTCCATGAATCTGTGCTCATCTTGGTCTTTTTCACCCTTCAATGGCTGAATGCAGACCAGTAGCTGCAAAAGTACAGTAAGCACAGATAATCTGGACAGTATGAAGAGGAACTGGAGAAGCTAATGTTCAAGTTAGCCACAAAAATCAAGATAAAATAAAGATAAAAATCTGTCTTTGATCAAAAAACTCTTCTCCACTAACTATAGTCCTTCAGGTGTCCTGGTCTGCATGAAACCCTGTGTGTTGAACTCACCATCCAGCATTAAAGGGAACCCCAGAACCCCTGAATTAAAGAAGAAAGTAGAAAAGAACTGAGGAGAAATTTATAAAATAAATCCTCAAATATTCTTGTTTAGTGGAAACATTTCTACTTCTTATGATGGTTCCCATCCAATAAAGACGTACCTGTCTCATTATTGATAGTGATTTCTGCCAGCTGTTACATGTGAGCAACTGCCTTCCCTTAGGTAAGATTAGCAACCTACCTAAGCCTGTGGGACTCTTAGCACTGTCCACAGACTGCTCCACAGAAGATGCCTAAGATTTGCAAAGGTGTATGACATTTATATGACTAAAAAGTAATAAAGCTTCCTTTTCAAAGGAATGCAATTTTCAGGACAATCTTACAATCCCTTCCCAGTTACATTTTGTAATTCTTAAAATTGCTGCATGTGAAAAAACTGGAAAGCATGAAGTCCTGCTTAGCAGACAATGCACTGTAATTCATTGACATGGGCTTGGATGCAAGCTACAGTGACTCTAATGCCCTGCAGGTCTTCCATCAGAAATTAACACAGCAGTGATGAACACTCCCTCCAAATGCACATTCTTATTTGTGTGCATGTGATAGCATTCTTCCTTGTAGTCTCCCAGGAAACCTGAGAGAGGACTTGTGTTACCCAGCCTCACTCAGTCCTCCCCTCCCACAAGGATATTATCCACTTGACTCACTAGTTAAGGTCAACATAACCTTGAGGAAGTTATCACAGTAAAGCCACATGCATTTGTCTGCAGCAGGAGGAATAGCACAGCACTCTGCAGAAACAGGAATTTGCTTTGAGGAAACTCACAGACCTGAATCAGGTGAGATCTCATAATGTGCCAGGGCCATTTAAAACCCAGAGCTGATCAGTGTCTACTGACACAGAGGGCTACCAATGGAAAATGGGGTGGAAGTCTTTGCATAATGGTGGAAAGAAGGGACTGTCCATAGTAGTTCATTGCTCCAGTTTAAAAAGTCAAAATAAGCTTGCCAAAAGATATTTTATCTTTTTGCACTCTGTCTTGCATTTATTTTATTCTGTCTGCCTCCTCCCCCAAGTTCCACTGGTTACATCCTTTGCTTATTACTCTAGAGTCATAAAGCTGTAAAAATACCTTCTTTTCAACTATTGACTATTCATAGATCTTCTAGTCCATAGCTCCTTTAATGAAGTCTTCGAGCAGCATTTCCCTGTATTGTTATCTGAGTTTGGTAATAAAGTATATCTTAAGGCAACATCTTTTACAATATATGAACTAGAGCTGGGCAAGCTTTTCATAGCAAATGTTTACTTAGTAGACTAAGCCTTTTGTTCTCTTTCTGAATTATTATGGAGAAACTTTGCCTTCAATTCATCTGGTTGTTATTCACAACTATTCAAATAACAGTTTCACTGAACATATTTCAGCTGTTTAGATGTTCTCAAATGACTCATTTCAGTTCTTTTTTTTGCTATTTGTTACATGCTATTTACTCTTCAAGGGCTATATTTGGTCTTACCCCACCTGGTGACAATATTACCTAATTCTCACATTACTTGAATGTTTATGGAGAGAAGCAAAATCAAAGAGATTTCATTATGCTCTCTTTTCTACTGTAGTCTGTTCCCAACACGTATTTCTCACAAAATTTTGTAAAAATATATAATAAGTATCTGTGATGAGGCCTATTTTCCATTAATAGCCTTTCGATAAAAGTAATTAGGTATATCCATATTAAGGGAAATCATTAAAAGATCTGAGAATTCCATCTAACTGAAATTACAGTTTCAGTCAAATATCCAAGATTCCACCTAAAAGTAACAAGGCAATGGAATATGAGAATTCATTAGCTCTGTACCACACTGAGCTTCTTCTGTTGAAATTAGCATTTCTAAATACTTTTGTACAATATTCACCTGACTTTAATGTGATCTAAGTAGGATATATATCTTCAGATTAACTAGTATAAATACATGGTATGTTTCTGCAAACATAAATCAGAGACAGAATACATGCCACTTAATCTATTTCAAATTATTTTGATTGTTATGCTTCATAAACTAGTGTATCCTGTCCATCTCCTTTTTTGCATTTCAAGAGATTCCCAGAAACTGTAAAACTTTTATCTAAACCTCTATTTGCAGTGCTGCAAAACTAGAGTGTACCAAGTCAGGATTTAGTTCTGCTCTGTACTGTATGCCTCCTGGCTCTGAAAACAGAATTTTTGCAATGGTTTTCTCCAAACATGCAGAAATGAACAAAAGCAACACAGATTCATTAACAAGATAAGAGATTAAAAGAATTACAATGGACCAAATTCTACCCTGAAGTCAACAAAGGAGCTGCAAGCACTTTTTTAAAGGGAGTGTTTAGCATCTAAGTTCTCACATTTGAACACAGTATCTGGTAAACTGTTTCTAGAAATCAATACTTTTGTATTGAACACTAGTGAACTGTGATTCAGGGAACCAGGTAAAAAATACTTTGAAACCTCTTCAGGTGTAGCAAATATTGGAACCTCTATCACAAGCTTTCACTTACTATATTATGTGATCATGTGTTTTCCTTTCAATCTGTTAAAGTTATCACCATGAGAGCAATTTCTTCAGATTTCTGCTTAAAATTGTAGCTTTAACATTTACTGCATTTTTGCAATTTATCACTCTTTATACCCTAGTATAGTACAAGCTCTTCAATTTGCTTAAGCAAATACTGGCAGCAAATCAAAGAAAATACTGTAAGTCCATGGAACACAATTTTAAACTAACTATGGAAAGTATGGCAGGAATAGTCATGATGTGAAATATGTTAGGCACACTAATTTTCCTATGTGGTATATTCTTCCCTGACTATATGCATACAAAGGAGAAAACATAACCTATGAAATGTTCTATTTACTAGTTCCTGCTATGTCTTCAGAAATACTCTATTATTTTTTTTCCAAGGGTCATTACAGCACTACTTAGACAGAGCTGGCAACCTGACTACTGACATTTATTAATCTTAGTATCATGTTTCTTCAGTACTTTCATTAGTGACATTTTTCTCTTGGATCTACATGTTCTAGAGCTGTACACAGCTTTTTATTAAGCTTTTTTGTTACTGGGAACTCCAGCAGGGCACCAGAAAATGGTGCTATAAAAGACAATTGGGATACTGTCTGTGAACTTGCCTGGACCTGCATACATCCACCAAAGGATAGCATTCCACCAAGGGGTGGCTTGCAACATGCTAGGCACAAGCTGTGTTTAATTCAGCAGCACTGTGGTCAGGACCTTGTTAAGATCCCTGTGGAGTTACACTGGATTTCTACCAGTATGATTGTGATTAAGATTTAACTGTGACATCTAGCTGTAAAAATTTCTCTCCTTCCAATTTTCCAGTGGCTGTAGAGCTCAATCTTCTCAAACACTTATCTTCTTTTCCATTTAAATTGCATGCAGGTACCCCAGAGCATATGAACACATTTAACACTCAAGACTCCAGTGCTGTCCTAAAGGAATTGTCATAATAGGAAACCCATGACCTAAAAAAAACCAAAATAAAACAGAGACAAAAAAACCCCAAACAAACCCTGCACTGTAATAATCCATGATACACATTTTTCATTGGCGCTATACAGCCTCGCTGAAGGTGCAGTTCTGCAGATACTGTAAATTTTTTTCAGTCTGGAAACCAGTCACAATTCAAAATGATAATAAAATACAGGATTTTATAAAACTCCATTTTACATTCATAAGAAAACCTTGCTTTTGCAGCTCAGCTTTCATTGGTTAGTCTTGGTTTTCCCATGATGGACATACCATGAACATTTGTAAAAATAAATAACAGAAGCAACCTTAAAAGTATATTAACAACCTCCCTTCATAATCATCCAGGAGCGTCGTGCTTGGGTGGTAGGCATAGACAACTGCTCACACATTGGTATCCAACAAAAAGAAAATCATCCCAGGTTTCCTATTAGAGGAAACTTCCTCCACCCCTCCCTTGATTTTTGGATAAACGTAGCCTGTGGTGAAGTCAGCAAGCACCAGTCAAGCCCAGGCTCCTCCTCCAGTACTCTGTGAATGTGTTCCCCCTCATCAAGGTATCTGTTGGCCTCCACCACCCTTGTTCCTTCCCTGTTCTTCCCTCTTCTCTGCCCCTCCCATCTTTTGCCAAAGCACCAAATGAAAGATCATTGCCCATCACGTGACCCACACAGGAGAGATGCAGCTAAAAATACTTGATTAAGGTAACGATCTAATGCCATTCTTCACCTCAGTCATGGACTACACTGCATTTATTTATCCCATTGCCAATTCCAGTCATGATTTCGACCATACACTGTGTCAGAGACAACTGGAAAGGCCTCAGAGAAGCCTTGAGTGAAGAAGATTGATGTCTGTTTCAGGGTGGACTTAGGCAGTACCCATCAAATGAGTATCTGGTTATGCTTTGCATGGAACTAATATTTAAAACTTGGATTACCTACAAATAAAAATACTACAGCACTGGACCTCCTCCTAAGTGTATTCCCCAAATAAATGGTAGAAAGAAAAGAGATTAATTAATCCCAACCCACTGAGACAGACATGAACAGTTGCATAGCTGAACTCCAATCTCAAGCAACCAAGATTCACAACACCAGGCAACTGTGTGGTTCTGACAATGGAAGAAGAAAAGACTGAATGCCAAAAGCCACACTACCTGAATTATTGGTGGCGAAATAGAAATAAGTCCTTCTCCACACGTGCTAGGCTTCCCACACATGCAGTTCGAGTCAGAAATCCCAGGAATGGGGCCCAATACCCTCAGCACCAAGAGGACATATATCTAGAGCTAGCTAACAGAAACATGGGCAGTAACAGAGTATTAGCAGCCTCTTTCCGCCCAACAGGTGAAGCTCCTTTCCTTGGGCTGCAGAACACACTTCTGCTTGAGGTCAAGAGCTCCAGAGTAACTCCTGAAGCCCTTTCCAAAATGAGGCACAGATCATTATGGTGTTTGAAAAGCTGTAGGACAGCAATTCTACTACTATCAGTGTCTTATGCAGAAGCCCACTGAATAGAGCACTTGAGCAGTTCACCTTTACACCTGAAAGGTTCAGGCTCCCTGACCTAACCACAAGACACCACTCCAGGCTCTCAGGTGAAAATCACATAAACACGGCAGAGTATCCTGCTGGGAGACTCACCTGGAAAAAGAAGGACTCATGTTCCAGTCTCTGCTCTAAGGCCTACGGAGATGTTTTCCTATTCATTAATTCTTCAATGCGAAAAAAAGAATCACTCCTAACACTTTGGAAACACACTGGAGAAGTCACTAAGAGCAGATCAAAGGCAATTTCATTAATGTAACAACTAAAAGGCATTAAATGGTAGCCACTGAGTCTTGGGTTTTTTTCTGCGCCACAAGAGGAACTGAACACTCTTGTGGCGTTCTTCAAAATAGAGAAAAATCCTTTTCCCAAAATGGGTGGTAAAAATAGTTCTGGATTTTTTTTTTTAATTTTATTTTTTTTTTTTTTTTTTTTTTTAG
>VWZU01019331.1:586372-605392 GCA_013397095.1 Sterrhoptilus dennistouni | reverse complement strand
ATGGCGGACGATCTGGAGCAGCTGCTGGACGAGGTGGAGAGGCGGCTGTGCCTGCGGCCCGCCGGCCAGGGGGAGAAGCCCGCGGCGGCCAAGGAGGGCAGGTTAGCGCTCCGGCCGCGGTTCCGCCGCCCTCACAACCCTCACAACCCTCCCCGCCCAGCGAGAGCCGTCCCCGCCTGCCCCGTGCGGCCAGATCTCTCAGGAACCCAAAATACGCGTATTCAGGAGCCGGAACCGGGCCGGCGGTCGGCGAATGTCACCTGCAGCCCGTGTTTTTTAAAGACCCAAATCGTGTGCTAGCGAGTTTAGTTGTTTCAGACGGTCTTTGCCTCCTGCGTGTACCTTGGATTAAATATGGCGTTAAAAGCTGCGGTAATTTGCCTCTCAATTCGGGTCGGGGTTACTTGTCTCTGTAACTGAGCTCATGGTAGCTCTCTGTATGTAACTGGCCTCAAATATCTGTAAATCTCGCCATTTAGAGCAGGAAGAACTTTAGCAATAGCATTATCAAAGGTTTTATTCTCTTGATGCTTCAGTCATTTCACTGAGATCACAGAATATTGTGAGTTGGAAGGGATCCACAAGGACCATTGTAGCCCAACTCCTGGCCCTGCCCAGGACACCGCAGGAGTCACTCCATGTGCCCAAGACCATTGTCCAAATACTTCCCGAACTTCATCAGGCTGGTGCTGTGACCACTTCCCTGGGAGAAGAACCTTTTCCTGATATCCAGCCTAAGCTTCCCCTGACACAGCTTCATGCTCTTCCCTCAGGTCTGGTTTTTCTGTTCATACTTCATTAACCATATCCGTTACAGTAAGTACTTTACTTACATGCTACACTTTGAGGTATCTGCCTCAAATTCCACAATTTTCAAGATGGTGATTTTGCAAGTTTAGTCCTGACAGGGTCGTTGCTGACAGTACTGCCAAGCATTTGGTGTCCAACATCCCAGCCTGCCCTCAGGCTTCCATCCCAGGCATCAGGTTTCCATCCTGGCCCTGACAGGCATCTTTGCCTGCCCTTGGGTTTCCATCCTGACCATCAGTTTTACATCCCAGGCCTCACAGGCATCTCAGACTCCCTTGGAAGGTCTGTGGAGCAGAGAGGCTCAGCCAGATGTCTCTGCAGGAGCTGCTGAGCACTTACTGACACACATTTCAGAGTCTCAGGAAAGGATCTTGAAGAATCCAATAACTAATGCAAGACCATTACCTTTGACTACATTACTGGACTTCCTCACTGTTTGCATAATGGTTAGATGAGCGCTTAATATTAGTCGATCTAATTACGATACTGAAAAAAAAATTACACAGTTTTCTTCTTTCTCAGGAGTAGAATTGTTCTTGATTGGTTAATGCAGCAGTGCTACAGGCCTCTTTCTTTGACAAAGAGGTAGCAAACAGCAGACTTGAGTGTTACTTGAACAAAAGCAAAGTACAGGTGATCTTTCTAAGTGCATCCAGTTTGGCAGGAATTCTCTTCAGGACTCCTGCAGTTGTGTAGCTTGAGTAAAGACCTTCCTCTGACCTTATCATACTCCTGCTGCTGAAGCTAAATGTGAAAAATGAGGGTTGTCCAATTAATTGCCCAGTAAGTGTAGCAGGGTTTATACTGTCATAGTTTTATTCATGGCAGGGAGTGGTTGGAAATAAAAGAAGAAAGCAAAAGTAAGACCTGTGATGGGACAACTCAACAGTTTACATCTGTTCAGTCATGATTTGGATGGCATACCTGAGATACTACAAAAATATTAGGGAGAAAAGTTTGTAAGTGTTTATATTTTTTAACTCGCTGTTCTTAGAATTGCTGTAGTCTTGCTACAAAAGTGAAGACTGCTTTCTTTATTTTTCAGATCAGCTAAGGTGTTAATGAGTGCTGGCAGCAGCGAAGAAGATCTAGACGATATTATTGATGAAATCTGTAATGACAGCAGCTTTACCAAAACACCTCTGGTGAGTAGGGGTTTGGAGAAATTCAGGACAAGTCAGGTTCAGAAATGGAAGTAAAAGCACCATAAACTAAAACTTTATGAAAGTTTATGAAAGGCAAAACATGTATGAAAACAAGCTGTAGAATAAACTTGGAAAATAAAGCAGAAAGGAAAATGCGGTAATCCTGTAGTGAGGGACAGGAGAGACATAAAGAGATGTTCTTACCTAGGCAGTAACAGGCAATTAAAGGAAATGCTGGTTCAAAATAGAGCATAGTGTCAATGCTCAGAATCCCAGAATGGTCACAGTTGGAAGAGGGACCTCTAGAGGTCATCTGGTCCAGCCACTTGCTTAAGCAGGACTGCCTAGAGCCAGTTGCCCAGGACTGTGTCCAAATGGCTTTCAGTTATCCCTGAGGATGTAGACTGCAGCCTCTCTAAGTGGCCTGTTCCAGTGTTTGACCACTCTCACAAGTTGTAAAGATTTTTCATACATTTGAGTGGAAATTCTTGTACTTCAGTTTGCACCCATTGCCTGTCAGTGATCCCCAATGAGAGGAGTCTGGCTATGTCTTCTTTATTTTTGCCTGGCATACCTTCATAAGGTTCTCTTGACCTTTTTTTTTCTCCAGGCTAAACAGTTCCAACTCTCTTAGCTTATACCTGGATGTCAGATGGTCTAAATCCTTAATGACCTTTCCTGGGCCCACTCCATTATGTCCATGCCACTTCTGTACTGGACATAGTGCTCCAGGCATGTCTGTGAGGTTGTATCTGGAGTAATGTGACCTGTTCTGGTCTCTCAAGTACAAGAGAGAGATGGAGCTACTGGAGAACCTCCAGCAAAGGCCCATGGAAATGGTTAAGAGACTGAAATGCCTGTCATATGAGGAGCAGCTGAGAGAGCTGGGACTCCAGTCTGGAGAAGAGAAGGTTCCAGGGGGATCTTATCAATGAATGTCAATAGCTGTGTAAAGAAGGGGCCAGACTCTCCTCCATAGTGCCCAGTGACAGGACATGAGGCAATAGATATACACTGAAACACACAAAATACCATCTGTACACAAGAAAACACTTTTCTTACTGGGAGGGTGGTCAAACACAGGGACAGTCTGCCCAGAGAGGTTGTGGAGTTTCATCTGTGGAGATTTTCAAAATGCAGCTGGACACAGTCCTTGGCAAGCTGCTGAAACTGACCCTGTTTTGAGCAGGGGAAGGTCCCTTCCAGCTGACATGATTCTTTGATTCTGTCTCATCAGTGCTAAGTAGAGAGGAGGGGTCACCTCCCTGGACATGGTGGCTACATCCCTCCTAATGTATCCCAAGATACTGTTGGCCCTCTGTGCTGCAAGGGCACATTGCTGGCTCATGGCCAACTTGTTATCCGCTGAATTTCCCACAGCCTTCTGTGCAAAGCTGCTTCCTGGCTGGTCAGCCCACATGGTGTTCTGTGCATAAGGATTATTCCTCCCTTGGCGGGGGAAGTTTGCATTTCACCTTAGCTGAACTTGAGATTCTTTTCACCCCATTTCTGGAAGTCATTTGAGGTCCCTCTTAATGGCAGCTCAGTCATCTAATGCACCAACCACTGCTCCCTGTTTTGTATCCCCTGCAAATTTGTTTTCTCATTTCACAGCAGGAGATGGAGATGAAGCTGCAAATGTACGTTCTCAGGACAGTTACAATGATAGAAGGCATTGAAAATTTGGATATCAGCAGTAGAAAATGGTGTTACTTATACTACATAACCTCTTGCAGATTCCCTTACTTTCACAAGTGACAGTGGTTTTGTTTTGTTTGCCTTTGATTTTTTACAGACTGGCTAAATCTGAACCGACAAAGGCTACTTCTGTACATCTGAGGGAGAGAGAATTATGCCAGTAAATTTGTATAATTTTATCATTTTATATCCCTAGAACTTCCCATTTAGGATCTAGAATTCTCATATTTTAGAATTCAAATGAACTCTTCGGTGTGCAGCAAATAAGAAACTTTTCAAAGACTCTGTCTTTTTGAATAATTCAAGTTCTTGATGGGTTTTAATGAAACAAATGAAAAAAAAAATCGAAGGAGAGGGTTCCAAATTATAACTGCTTTTAAAAGCAAAATTATTAAAAGGAGGGCATGAAATACTAAGTCTTGATTGTAAAGTCCAAGTGATCGTGTGGTGTGGAATTCCTTCAGCCAGAGCTGGAAATTCAGTGTGGGAAGAGAAGCCTTGTTCCTCACTTACTTCAGAGCCTCACAAACCTGAAAAAGAAAATTCCCAAAGTCGTAGTCCCCTTCTTCTGTGACTCAGATTTTCTGGCTCCTGCTTATTAAGTAAAACAGAATATTGTGACTTTGCTGTAATGCTGCATTTTATTTTTTGGTTGTTTTTAAACAGAAACTGAAGTCTAATTCTGCAAGTCTCACACCTGAAAGAAATAGTGTTCTTGTACAGGCACATGTGAAAAGGTAGGTGAAAAAGTTCAAGCTTGTTGGACAGTGCTTGATTATAACTTCTTATCAGTCTGTTTAACCTGTATT
Organism: Sterrhoptilus dennistouni; assembly: GCA_013397095.1. Classification (NCBI taxonomy): domain Eukaryota; kingdom Metazoa; phylum Chordata; class Aves; order Passeriformes; family Zosteropidae; genus Sterrhoptilus; species Sterrhoptilus dennistouni. The sequence continues at coordinate 600,930 of VWZU01019331.1, read as the reverse complement.
GATATTCTTTAAGAAAGACACTGAGAAGAGAGACAGTCTTTTTAAAGAAAAACAAAGATAAACATAATTTCAAAGAATTGTTAATGTGTTTTCATGTGTTAATGTGTTTTAATATGGTCAAAATAATTTATTATAAATTTATTAAATATTTAAGCTATTGAACAACATCTTCCTTTGCCTTTTGGACATATACATTTATCAAATGTTGCAATATGTAGACTCCTGTATATTTAGCATAGAGAGTGATTTTCATAGAGTTTTTCTTTGAACACTTTGATAATGGAAATTTTAAAATTCTATCATTTACAAGCATTTGGGTGCTTTGCCTGTATTTTAAAAATATTTTTTTATAAATACCATGCCGTTAAACTGGGAGAAATATACTGCTTTCTCCAACTTGTCTTGCTATAATTTAATATTTTTTTAATGAATCCATATAGGTGCTGTCCAGTGTACCTGGGTGGAAGCCTTTCACCATCTGGTATAGGAACAAATATTTCAAAAAGGTAGGAAACCTGAAAAAATATGTACTACTTGCTTTATCATTATTTTTATTCACAATTATGTTTCTGTGGTTGTACAAAATTCTGGATTTGAACTTGGCAGGACAGTCATCTAAAGAAGTGGCTACCTGTAACGGCAGTTGAAATGAGCTGGTCCCTTCCAGTCCTCTGTTGTTGACCACTTGACTTTTTTGTTTGTTTGAGATGTTGAAAGATGCTTGCAAAGGAGACATGAAACCAAAATTCAGTAACAAGTAGTTAAGGAAATGGGTGCGTCATTGTTATTTTTCCCTGCCTGTCTTCATCTTTCTTATGCGGTGCCAAGTATGTGACTGAAATCAGTGGGCTGGTTGAAATCATCCCAGAACCTGAACTGAAAATGGTCAGAGTGCTTTAAAATTGCGGCTGAATTTAGCGGAAGAGGTAATTTGATGATTTATCCACAGCATCCTATAGAACATTACTGCATTTCCATGTGGCATTTTTTGAAGTAAGTAATTGTGTGCTCAACACATATTTGGGTTCTGCCCAGGTGCTGTACCAGTGAGGAAGACTAAAGAGAATATATTAAGTGAATATGAGTTTATTTTATGTGTTCAGTGAGGGTAGGAACCTGTAAAAATAATACATGAACATATAATTAAACCACACACCTAATTCTGAACATCCCAGAGATGTAAAAGCATTAAGATGAGGTGACATTGCTTCTAGTATTTCTGAGTGGGTGCTGTACTTTGACCCATTTATGGTGGATGTATGTTGTATCAGTCAGCTTCTCTGATGGTTTGTTCTTCTTTTTGCAGAACGTGTGATCAGCTGCGTTGTACTGCTTGTGACTTCCGAGTGTCACTTTTCAATGACTATGTCTGGGATCAGTCCTGTGATTATCTTTTTTTCAGGTGTGTCTGGGGTGGGTGTTAGTGCTGTGCTAATGTGCTTTGGGGATCATTAAGGACAGGAAAGATGAAAAGCCCTTAGGACTGCTGAGTCACCTAAAAAGAAGCATGCAATGCTACCTGTTTGGGATCAGATGGGACAGTCTGTGGAGAGAGGAAGCAACATCTCCCTGTTGAAAACAGAATCTGTTTTCATCCGTTTCTGTCTCTTCTCCCATGACTCTCCATTTGCTTTTAAAAAGAATGCAAATTTCATGGATCAAAAGGCCAGCTTATTGCTGAAATAAGCAGGTAATCCATGTGATGGGTTGGACTCTGCCAACCAGTGCAGGGTATCTACAGTGTTGACAACGTGAATCCAGACTGTTCAGCATGTGCTTTGCACCTCACCTTCATCATACAGACTGTGATGGTTTCAAGTCAGATGTTCTTTTTTTCCGCTATCAGGTGTGCTGTCATGTTCAGTGAAATCAAATAGATTTATTTCTTCACAGATTTCTTTCTTGGAGCAACGTTTGATTAAATGGAGAGGCAGGGGTTTTGGTTTTTGCTTATATTGTGATGTCTTTAATTCTTTAAATAGTTTTTGAAGATTTAAAAGTAAGCGGTTCTTATTTTCAGTTTCTCTGAAGGTAATGCCAAGACTTAGTGAAAGGTAGTGTAGTAGGCACTTCCTAATAGACATCACATTTGGATTCCTCTTATTTTAGAACAGTTTCTGTGTGTGCCTGTTAACTGATGGAAGAGGTGGATATGTTCAGAGTATGTGCTTGGACAGTGATGTGACAGTCAGAGAAGAACATTAATGGAGATATCAGCTCCTATTCCATTATTTTTCCTGTGTTACATCTTTATTCGTGTATTTTTTTTCCAGTCTCAAAATTAATATTTCATATTTCTTATTGAACACCATTATTTTTCCCATTATTTAAAGCAGCTTTAAAAATACCGTGGGCTGCACTAGTGGGCTGCACTAGTCTCCTGAGATTAGTTTGGTAGTGGAAAAGGTTTAAACAAAAGTGGGATTCTTTTATTTACTCAAAGTTAAAATTACTTTGCTTCTCAGACTTCAAAATTAATAAATGAAACAAAAGAAAAAAACCACATGAGCAGCATTAGTATCAGATACTTGTAACATTGATTAAAATCTGTAATATTTAGCAAGATATTTAGCTGTTTATTTTGACAAACCTGAATTTTAGAAAGTCAAAGTTTAAACATTTTCCTTCCATCAATAGGTGTCTGATCTCTTTTTCTAAAAATTCTTCCCTTGATACTTGTTTTGCGTTTTCTTTGTTTTAACTGGGCTTGTTAATGTTGTTTTTGAGCAATTCAGTAGCCAGTGGCCAGGAGGAGGTCATGAGAACAGAGATAGCTAAAATGGTACATTTTCACTTGGTTTTTTTTGAAACAACTTGCTTTTGTCATAGCATGCTGATTTTTTCATTTGTTATGGTTAATGGCTGCACAGGAATTATTTCTGGTTTGATGTGCAGTCTACCCTCTTATGGCCATTTCATTTCAGTCACTTTAACAATCACCTTGAGTAGCAGTTCATGATGAAAAGTGTAACTCTGTAATTGTACCCATTATGCATAGCAATTTTTACAGTAAGTTTGATAAGAGAAATACTTTTTTGGGTAGCTTTGCTTGGTTTTCTTCTCAGTTCTTTCTCTGGAGGCTGACTGAAAGTCTCTAAACCCAACAGAGAATGTTGTTTACAAAAACATCAGTCTGTAGTTGATCTGAGAACACAGAAACTACACACTGAGACAGCTCTCAGGGAAGGATTGTGTTCAAAACAGAATTCAAATATATCCCTAAATTCATCCATGACAGTGGTACTCAGAATTGTCCTTAAGATGTCGTCTGGTTTGAAATGGCCTCGTGAATATTTTTACTTTAAAAAAAAAAACCACAAAACAAGCCATCATGATCTTAATATGAATTCACTTCTTTGGCAGGAATAACATGCCTGAGCTCAGTAAACTGAGAGCAAAGATGATAAAGAAGAAAGGAGCACGTGCATATGCTTGTCAGTGCAGCTGGAGATCCGTTGATGAATTAACTGACCTGCAAACAGAGCAGCAGCTTCGGTGGGTTTGCGGTAAACACGGAGAATGAAGTCTTGTCTGGGATACATACTTGTGTGGAAATGGCTCTTCAAATCTATTTGTTTCCTATCCAGTTTTATGAGAACACATGGAAAATTGGATACTTAGATCTAGAAACAGATTATAACACCCAGATTTCAACCTGAAAACTTCTTTTGATTTAACTGTCTTGCAAGCAGTGTGAGGAGTTGAATTATTAGAAGAAATAACCAACTTGGAAGCTTTCTGGAAGCTAAATGAGGATAAAGTTCATACTCAGTAGTGTTAAAGAAAAGAAGAGGAAATAACAGACTTGGGCATGGGCAAAGCACCTTCAGACTATTCCTCACATCTAGCAGAGAGCCTTATTTCCCATGTCTGCAGGATCTTGGACTCAAAATGATGGGTTGGGAAGCAACCATGACACACAAGCATATGAATTTCTGCACAGAAGGGAATCCTGCTCTTCTGCTTTGCTCATAGTTGATAATGAGCAAGTGGTTGTTTATCTCTTAAAAATTACTGTGGGATCAGCTCTCGTCTTAAAGTTTCAGCACACCCCAAAATTTTACTTCCTTTTACCCACCAGTAGCAAAAACTGCAGGTGGTGAAAATTTTCTTCCAGTTCCTGCTGCTTTCTTCAGAGCACTTTCTGCTGACTAAAGACTTCTACCACAATGAATTTCTTGAACTTCTCTTCGGCCCTCACTGCACAAGAGATGAACAAGTTATTGTGCAATTATTAAATATGCAATTTTAAAGAGATTCTGAAGGGTATGTTACTCTTTTATCAGTATTTTCAAGGGAGAAACACTCAGACTTTCCAGAGTAAGAAAATATATATCCCCACTGATGTTCAAATTCAGATCTTTTTTTCAGTTTCACTTAGCTTTCACTTCAGCTTCTCTTTAAAAAAATTTGTATTCAGAAAGTGTAACTGTCCTGTTTCAACACACTCCCTTCCCTCAGTAACATTGTTACTTGGTGAATTGTTTTGCTTACAGTCACTGTCACTGTAGTTTATGTGCTTTTTCTTTTCATTATGTAAAAATAACACAGAAGATAGATTTGAGTTTTATGCAGGGGAGAGGGAGGAAAGAATGACCAGTCCTGTCATTTACTACACTGAAAAGTGTCTCAATATGGGAAGTCTGTCAGTGTTTCTGCAGTGTAGTATGTGTATCTGTACAGATGAATTCATAATTACTTACTTTGGGCAGTTCTAGCTATACAGAGCTATTTCCCTTTCTCTGAAGTTTTGCTCATGGTTCTAATCTGTACATTTGTTCTGTTTCTGAGCTTTTCCCAAACAACTGCACGGTCTTATAGAGGTGATTCCTATGTCTGTCACCCACTGAAAGAGCAGATCTCAGTAGTGATCTGAGGCATCATGCTCTCTGCACCCTGCTTACCTTGTCCTTCCATGAGTGCTTGTTTCAGAACCTGCAGAGGCCCAGCAGTGTGCCTGGGAAGTCTGGCAGTGCTTTTCCAGTGCTCCAGACTGCACCTTCCAGTGCCCATGCAGCCTTGCTATGGAGTCAGAGGTGAGTTGAAGAGGTACTACTTGGCATGATGGTATAGACATATTTAGGGTCAGGTATTGTTTCCAGTGAATTTAGTATTTCAGGCTGAAGTTTCCACTGCCCGGGTCCAAAACTGCAGGTTCAGGACCAGAGACCAGTTAAGTAATGCCCAGTCAGCTCCTAGAAGAGCTCTGATTGTCTCTCTGTCCTTTGTGAAGATGTAGCCCTGGTCTGGGCTGTGTGCAGTGAGTGTTCCTGGGTGTTCTTCAGGTGGGACCAAGCAACTTTGATTCCTATAGAGGATCAGTGCTAAGAACAAGAGAAGAACCCAGCAGGAGGTAACAAGCTCTGGGGAAGGAGAAACCTGCTTTCCATTCTTCTTGAAGAATGCATTTCAAAAAGTGCCGAGTTGCCTTGGCATTTCTGTTCCAAGGCTGTTTGGAACTCATGACCAAGTAGTTCCACAGGGTATCTTTTGGCTAGAATGGTACTGGAACTTGTGCCACAGTGTAGAAACAAGCTGGGCTTGCAACCTGTGAGCAGGAAATGGGGAAAATCCTGATTCCCATCTCAGTTAATGAGACTGAGTCTTACGTGACTTGAAAAGGGAGCCTATCTCCTGTACCCTGAACATTCCCCTGAAATAATCAGGTTTATTCAAGTGTAGTTAACTGGCCTTGGTGAGAGTAGTGGAGTATGACAGCTTTTTGACCAAGGGAAGTTGTAAACAAGTACAGAAATAGTGCTTCTTGTATTTCAGAATTTATCATATTTCTAGATTTGAGAATGATTGCTATGTCATTAGATAGAATTATTTTGTTGGAAGGAGGAGCAGTATTAAGATTTGATTTCCTTTCCGTTGCTTTCTTCAGTTACATGTTACAAACCACTCCAGAGTCCTCAGATGAAAAGAATGTAAAGAAAGATAAAACTAGAGCTTGAATGTTCATTTGATGAAGGTATTGTCAGATTGTACAAGGTTTTCAATATGTAGCCCAGACCCTAAGTGATATTTCTGTGTTGTTTATCTGAAACAGCAGGGATTATGTAGAGAATTCTGTTTTAAGAATATTTAAAGATTTCTGTTTAAGAATGCAATTCAGTTGTTGTCGAATGGAAGTACTGGAGAACAGTCTTGCTAAGTATAAATGTGACCATTATTTTCCTCCAACTTTTTCCTTTGTAATAGTAATACCATTTCCATTTGTTAAATGGGCAAATTTAAGACTTTTATTTTACTTACTGATATACTTGGAGATTTTCTAGCCTGTCCCATTAGTCTGCAGCAGATCCCTCAAAGAAATAAAAGCAATGAAGCATGACAAAATGAGATTCCATCAAATTTTAATATGCTGCTCTGACTTACCTTTCACTTGTTTTACCTGCAAACTATGGAGGGTGAATATAGTTCAGAAGAGTCATTGTTAAGAATCCACCTGCAATTAAAGATAACTTACAGAAGCATAATAACATTATATATTGCAAGCTCTGCACCATATTATATAAATAAAGATTTTATTTTTTTTTTCCCAACACCATTTTAGTTTTGTACTGAAGATATTCTGCAAATGCTGCCACTTGCTGAAAGACTAGCCACTTCTCTTGTTTCCTGATATGTGAGTCTTTGGGTCATGTAACCAGCACATGTGGTAGTCACACAATACAAGAAGTGCTATGTTGAGAGCTGCATACACAAATTTTTCTTCCTGTGGTGTGACATCTGATAACTGCTGGCAGGTGGAGTAAAGAAACATCAGGTGCTGCTCATTTTTGACGGCCGCATCTGATGCCTGGGGTTTGGCATGTGTGCTTTGAGAAAGTTTTTCAAATGTCAGCACTTAATAAAATGAAAAGTTGGAACTAATCTGAATCATGTGTTGTGTGAATTCTATCCTATTGTTCCTATCCAAAAGAAGCCTTATAAAAATGATGTTTTCTGTCAGAAGGGTTATGACATGATTCTGTTTCAAAAGCATTGTCCTCATAAGAAGCTCATAAGAAGCACACAGTACTGTTGTCTGTATTTTCTCCCATCAGTGGGGATGCAGCAAATAGAGGAGAATTAAATAAGCTTTAACATTCTTTACCAGCTAACACAAGGAGAGCACATGAAATTATAGAGAGCTGATAAGGGTGGATGCATTTACCACATTTCATGCATGTTTACCGAGGATAAAAGGTGGAGGCAGGTGCTGTGCAGGGTGGCATGTAGCTAAACAACTTGCAGAGTGGGGTGCTGGTAGCCTGGTGTATCAGTCAAGCATTTGCTGTGGTCCACATGCCCTGGGTTTTGCTGTAGAAAAACATTTTTAGTACCGGGGAGGAGTTGCTCTGCATATGGGAATTGGAACGTTTTTCTCTACCATCCAGAAATGCTGTGGCTTACCTTAGAGTAACACACATAAATGCTTCCTGTACCTCATTCTGAACTAGGATTCCAGGCATGGGTGCTGTTCAGGCAATAATTATTTCTCCTACTTAATTGGCAGTGTGGACACGGTGAGGATACTCAGAAACCAGGTGCTGCCTCAGGAGTACGCCTGACTTATTTAGCACTTGCAGTGTCCCAGTGATGTTCATGTGTGTTTCATTCACTTCCGTAACTTCTTTTTCTGTTGAGTTAGATGTGTTTTAGAAGTGATTAATATGTGATTATTCAATTCAGCCTGCAGAGGGCAGAGCAGCACCGCTGAGAGTTACGGTTTAGACTTCTGCTTCACTTACAGAACTTTATACTCCTATTTTTTCTGTAATAGTGGTTTACATTCAACAGACCAAGGCTTCTTGCGTTTGTCTCCTATTAGTGTCATTATAAGTGGGATAGCCACATCTGTAGCAATTCCAATTGATTTTTGTTCTAATTCATCCAAATGGTCTTCAAGTGGTCCTTGACCAATACTCAAATAGATTAAATTTATAACTGTCATGTAAAGAAGCATAAAAAGCTCTCTGTGTGTCCATACGTAGTATATTTGTGTATGTTTGTCCTCTAATAACATCAGTAGAAAACCTGAATAGCCTCACAATCTTTTTCACCCTGCCCAAGATAATTTTCCCTGAAAATGTTAAATAATTTTGGCACATGGAGGTTGCATATGTTAGTATCTTATAATGTTCAATATAAAATTTATATAGCACATCACCCAATGTGATGGCTCGTTAAAAGGAAATAGTAAAAGTCAAAAATTTAGAAATGCAAAAAAAAAAAAAAAAAAAAAAGGTAAAGTTGTTCCTGTCTGTGTGGGAAAGCAATGTAGACCAGAAATGCTGCAGAACAGTCTGAGATACTGATAATTATCCAAAGACCTACATCCTGCAGTCCATAATCCATGAGCCACGGCTGTGGTTAGTGAAGTGTCACTCTCTGAACTCTCTTATGGTTCTTCGGGAATCCAGAAAGTTTGAGTGTACAAAGCAGATTTAAAGTGGATGGAAATATAATTTCCAATAACCAGTGAAGTTGTGTCTGTTTCTGCAGAAGTGACAAGGTGCTTTTAACTAGAAATACAAACCATATCTAAACCATGAAACTAAAGTTTACTTATTTTACTCATAAAATAGGAAGTATGATCTAAATTTAGCCTAGTTACACCATAGGTGAGTAATCTCTGTGACACTTCATTCTTTACTTACTTGATTTCTTCTGGTAAGAGAAACAATTGAATGAAAAGTTCAATAGAGCAGAAAGGAATAAGTAAGGCTGAGTACCACACTGTGAGAGGTTTCATATATGTTTTGATAAAATATCTTTTCAGATAAGAAATAAGCCATTGGGGGTTTTTTGCTTCTAAACTAAAGACACACATAAGTGAAAGAAATAAAAATACCATGCTGCATGGGGAAGTTGAAATGTCCACCATTTGCCAAAAGCAAGGACAAAACTTCATATGGGAGGTGTCCTTTCTAGAAACCCTTTACGATTGCAATTCCACAGGCTGGCCCAGAAGATGGGGGTGAATCCCTCCCCTCATTCCCTTTTTCAGAGTTTCCTGTAGTATTTTGAAACCTGTTTCCTGTTGATAGGCTTTAGAGATAATAGCTAACATAGATACTATATTGAAATAGACGAGCTGAGATATTCAGGGCTTGTAAGACCCTCTTGGACAGTGGTTTATAACTGTTATTCAAATATAAGCAAAGGTAGTGAAGTTTTTTTAAGAGATTTTAGTGAAACTGAAACCCTTGCAGCTTCAGAACTTTTTTGCTAAAGAACTGGGAGACAGAGAGGAGGAAAGGCATTTTCACAGTGGTCAAACCAGAACATAATATTCTAGCTCCTTAGTACCTTAAATTCCTCTGCTTAGAAAATGTGATTGCTTGCAGAGGGTAAAAAATGTTCACTCTTGAATGGTGATAGTATAAAGCATCCCCAGATTTTTTTCTCTATTTAATTAGAAAATCTCTATTTAAAGGCAAACCATATGGCCTTACTCTAAGACATTGCAGTAGATGTGATAGTGAGCATGCATCTTTTCAGTTAGGAGCTTTGGGATAGTCAGCAGTCTGAGTGTGCTCAGAATTCCGTGTCCTGACTGCCCTGATGTAAACAGCATTCACAGGAAGGGGGAAGCAGCTACCAGAGACAGGAAGGTTGAATTTAGCATCAAACTCCTTATCTAGGCAGAGCGGGCTGCTCAGGATGCTGATAAGAAAAAGTGTATAAATTGCTATAGCAGCCTGTGATAGCTGCCTGGCCTTTCCTGGCAAGACCATTCTCATCAGTGTAATCAGAGTACAATCTTACACGTGCAGATGGGTTTAGGAAGGGATTATATCTGGAGGCCACTTATCCAAAATAATGCTTTGTGTATTACAGTCTCATTCAGTCTGGGTTAGTGGCAGTTGCAGGAAGAGATTAATCTGCATGCTGAAGTAGGAGGATGTGTGTCTTTAAAAATAAAAACTTTGTCATAGTAAGAGTTATTATTAGTCTTACTAGCCATAAAGGAATAGAAGCCTTTCCTGAGTCTGAATACACACTGCAATACCTGGTTCGATGTTTAGATTACAGATTTTATATCAGTGCTGGCACAACTCTGCTTGCACTTTTTCAGAGATAAAAGCTGTTGCTGCATTGTCTTATGTGCTTTGGATCAGTGAGATGTCTTTTCTACAAGTGGCAGATACGTGGCTTCAAAACTCTATTTGCAGTGTAATCAGTTGCTCATTAAAATACAATGTCATTTTCCTTTTGGTTTATGTTTATGTGTGTGTATATTTTGGGAAATCCATCTGCCCTGAATCTACAGCAAAGCACCCTTCCATCAATATGTGTTCCTCAGTGGCTGAAGTGACACAAAATGCTAAGCTACTCCACACTGATTTTTCTATGAATGATGACTCTTATTTCTGATGTCTTCCCCAAAGTACACTGAGAAATTATTTTGGTGAAGATTGAGACCTGGAGGCAGTTTAAAGCAGTCTTTTAGTTGCATCTTCACACATAAGTCTGAAACATCTTTCCCTTTTCCTTTCCCTTTCCCCACCTTCTGTGCTAGATTTATATTCCTCATTCCAGTGAGGAAGGCTAGAAACAAACTATGAAAAAGGAGAGTGGTATAAAAGAGTGTACCCATGTCCTGAACAGGAATAAAGCAATCTGTCCTGGGTCACTGCAAAGGTAACATTCTGGATTTGAGTGGCTAAAATAATTCAAGAGGATGCTGGGGTACATCTGTTCTGCTCACTGAACATGGGTACCACACATCTCCTGAGCAGAGGAGGACATGGTGACACAGCTGTCAGCAGTCTTAGCACCACAGTATCCAGGCAGGTGCTCCACACCAGGGTTGCTAGGGTAAGCTAAAATCTTTAATGATTCTAGTTTTGCAAAAGACTTTTCCTCTGTGATATATTGCAAATCCTTCCTAAAACCTGGAAACACTACTTCTTTATAAAGTATATGTTTGTAAACTGGATAATTTCCAGATGTCAAATCATCTGGCAGACCTTGCAATAACAATTCTCTACTCTGGGTTCTCAGCCAGTGCTGGGCATGTGGTTAACTTGGGTGTTTTCAGGATCCATCATAAAGCAAATGACACCCTTAAATAGGGGAAAAACAAACAGCCTAATGGTCACCTAGTGGCAGAGAGCACCTCATCCGGTTTGTCCCAACACATTCTCACATCATTGTTCAATAGGGTAACAGGCCATGAAAGAATGAAGCAGCTACTTTCCTTTTCTGTCAGATGTTGCAAGTTACTCATATTTCCTGTCTTGCTATTTAAAGGACTAAGGGCTGAAAATGAGAGTTCATTAACTTGTCTGGAATTAATTTTGGTTTTCTACAGCCATGCTCAAATGAATGATAGTAACATAGGGGCTGCAAGGCATCACCTTTGCCTTAAGACAGGACTACCCTTACAGGAATCTCCAGCTAAACCCAGGTGCAAGTTGCCCCCAGAAATGCCCCTCTAATCCGCAGGGGAGCTGGCTACAATATACATCAAAGAAAATGATACCAAGTGTTCCCTGCCAGCTGCCCAGTGAGTCCCAGGAGGAAAGGAAGGAACACTCTTGTCTCCCCTCAGACTGGTGGGTTGGGCTGTATCTTAGCCAACAATAAGGGAGAATTGCAATAAGCCAACATCATAGTGAGCTTTAGGCAGTTGGTGGTATTTTTTACAGTCTAACTGAGCACATTCACGCTTCAAACATTTCAAAATAAAACATTGCTTCCCACACTTTCTTTCGGCTCCTGTTGGCTGTTGTTTTCTTTACGGACTTGAAAAACTGTGCTTATTCATCCTCCAGAAAAATCCTTATCTCTGTCTGAATGGCCTGGGAAAAGCTCAGGGCATGCTTGCAATGCAAACTTTGAGGAAGTAAATTTGGCTTCTCAATAAATCTAGCCAATTCAACTGTTGCATGTGACAGCCATCCTTCTAAATTTTCCTGGAGACTGAGCTCTCCTCTGCATCGTGCAGTCTAGAGTTGTGAGTCCTTCGGTCTTGGGCCCCAGGAGGTCACAGGCCACATCTAATAGGTCCAAGAAGGGTAACTAAGAAAAGCAGTTCTATTGTCAGCAGCCTTAAATTTTCTGTGCTGGAAAATGTACTGCTGGGGAGAAAATAAAAAGTGTGGGTTTGCAGATTGAAAGAAAGGTCTGAGGGCATAGCCACAAGTGGGGCAGCCACAGCTGTTGTGTTTTTCCAAATGCAGAGGCAAATTCTTTGTGAAATGCGAAGATGTTTTCAAGAAAAATTTTCAGCACTTGTGTGTAAACTATAGACCATTAACATATTTGTGTACAAACATCATCACGTAAATTGCTGCCATCCAGGAAAGTGTGAGTAAGCACTGAGGAGTCTGCTCACTGGAAAGGCACACCTGAGGAGCTCCCCTCCTCTGCTAATTGTACTCTAGAGGTTGTAATATATGGCACCAAGCCACTCTGCCAACTACAGGGCTCCATTTTTCTTCCATGTACCTTAAATGCAAAGGAAGGAGCTCCCAGCAGAAGCTCCTCAGTGGTTGCTGCCATAAAGAGTAGCGGTGAGCTTGAAAGGGGAAGGAGATGAAGAATGCTTCCTGTGAGATGAAGGCCCATCCACACCTCCTCCTCTCCTAAATCCCACACCACTAGCAGGGATTTGGAGCTCTACCATGAAAGAAGGGATCTGTGAAGCCACAAGTGCACTGTGCCTGAGGAAGTCTTGTCAGTAGCCAGAAGGCAGGGGAAGATGAGATGAAGGAGGCAGGCTGCACTTTTTTAGACAGACAGTGAGTACTCAGAAGCATTGCTTACTTTTTAAAATCTCTACATAAACTGCTAGTGATTTTTTAAAAAAAAAAAATTCACCTCTTAGCAAGGAAAGCAAAAAAAAAGTAAGAGAATAAGCTACAGCCACAGTCTTATGACACAGATTTTTACATCTTATAGCCTTGAGAATTATCTTCCTTTGATTCATAAAATAAATCAACATGGTACAAACAGCATCAGAAACTTAATAGTTTTAAGAGGAGTTGATGCTAAAATAAGGTATGCCAGCCCTGAAATGCCTCCAGACTGTGGTTGTGTAATGGGGATAAGTACAGTATTTCTTTGGAGCATTAACCTGAATTAAAGGATGAAACGACTGGTCGGCTGGGCAGGGATCAAGCACACCCCTGGTCACTGCTGATGCCTTGACAGAAGGATTAGAGAAATTGCAAGATAGTCTTTTAAATACAGAAATTCCCACTGAGGAGTGCAGCAGTTTTCTTAAAAGGACCAAACTGGCTCTCAGGGCAGGTAAACACCTGAATGAAGAGTCTTAGCACATACACACACACGAGAACCTTCTAACCAATGAATTGAGTGGCATAAAGTTACTAACCAATCAAAGGCAATGTCTTTGAAAACTGTACAAAAATGGGCTAGAGCATTAAAGATTGGCTTTTCAGCATGAAGAAACAAGAGTAATCTCTGTTTATACTGCAACATGTGTAAATGTGTTATAGTCTCAAAGGAGGAATGATACTCAAAAGTCTTGCCCACTAGATGAAGATTCTGAGGCTCCCAAGTGTTGGCACACTCTTTTTCCTTTACTGCACTGCCAGCTCTCCCCTGCTGCTGACATTGATGCAGCTCCACAGTTTTGTTGTGGTGATTTTCACACTTATAATACCTTGATGGGGATGAGCAGGGTTGGCACATACATATTCCCTCAACCATGACCAATGCTCATTTCTGGGGGCTTCTTGTCTCAAAACTAGCTCCCAGAATTGGAGCAGAATAAGATCTGAGTCAAATTGCACACTGGAAAACGTCTTCCTTTGCCACTGATTAAAGGCAACATGAAGATGTTTGGCTGGTGCTTCCCCTAAACTGATCGTGTGTCTGAGCACAAAATATGCTACAAGTAGGCAAGGCAAGCTGGCTCTAGGACAGCTTCCCACTAAGACTGGTTTAACATGTGCTGGGGAACAAGTGACAGTGCCCTTACTTGGTTTGTTTAGACTGTGGTGGTTACATCAGACCAGATGAGATGATTTTGCATCATCCCTTTCAGCACTGTCTAGAGTAAGAAAGCCAGAAATTAGAACAGTCAGCCAGACTTTGATACTCTCCTAAGAAAACTAGTTTAAGAGTCATACCTCAGGAGCTTATCTAAACCTAGGGTTGCATTAATTCAACAGGAACAATTAAACTAATTGAAGCTTTTGCAGAACACTGCACTTGCATTTTTACCAAGTGTCCTTCATACCTGCCTCCACCATTGCTTGTTCCAGTGTTTTTTGGTGTGTTCCCTCCACATTCATGCACATCACAAAAAACAGCTGAGAAAAGCAGTTTGGCAACAGGTTTGAATTCCTCTTGGATAAGCACTGGGAAGTGTCTGGGCAAATTACAATTTTAAAAGATAAAAAAGCTATTGGCCTCTTTAGTGAGCTAAATAAGCTTACAGCTAAAGCCTGGGGGTGAAACCCACATCTCCCCCAGGCAATGATGCCTTGGGAGTGACTTGACTGACTGTCCTGCAGCTTGGAGCAGAGGTGCCATGGCAGGCACCCATCCCACCACCACTTATTTTCTCCATGCTATGGGCTTAAAAAAAA
>VWZU01019331.1:555412-586342 GCA_013397095.1 Sterrhoptilus dennistouni | reverse complement strand
ACACCAACAACCCAGCTGCTCAGGTCTGCTGTGATTTCCAGAGCATGGTCCAGCTGCAAACCTGGGTGACCAACTCCCAGTACACACAAGGCACCCATGGCGCTGCCCTTCCCACTGTCCCCTGATGTGGTCCTGCACACAGGGATGTCCCCACATGGCTGAGATTTGGCTTTACAAAGAACCCTCAGCCTTGCTGGCAGGTGGGAGATGAACCAAGCTGGCTCCTCAGGGAAAATTTTGCCTGTGTGATTTCTAGTTCAGTAGTTCCCACAGCTAAAATACAAAGCATTGAGGCTGAAGGGTTTAAAATTGGCATCCACACTAAAATACACTGATTATTTTATAGAATTATCATTACTGTGTAAAAATGGACACTTCAGATCCCCTCAGGAGCAAATGCTGGGGTAGTGACACGTGGTGGGAAGGATAAAGACTCACAGAGGTTTCACTCCTTTTCATCCTTTAAACCGCAGTTTTAAATTATAGTAATCACTGTATCTGCTTGTATTCCAGACTGGCAGAACCATTCCCAACAAAGTTGTCCTCCTTAAAGTGTTTAACCTTAAAGTGTAAATAGATTTCTTTTAGATAACTTCTATAATTACAGAAAACTTTTGCCCACTGAAATGTCTGTTCATTTCCTGTGCACTCACCACTTTTTCAATTTGGCTTTTTTTAAGAAACTCTTTTTGCAGAAGTAAGAAAGTAGCATCACGTGCAATTTCATTGTCTTTACCTGCTTTTAAATTAGTGATCTAACAACATGTTAACAACCATCACTCCAAATACTTCAGTTATAGCTGAATCAATTGATGTGCTTAATTGTAGCTAAGAAATATGGGAAATATAGAGAGAAAAATCTATCAAGAATGAGAAATTTTGGAATGTTTGTATATGTATATGTCCTTTTATCAAACCAGTATTTAGCCATCTCATAAAAGATAGAACCTGGAGCAAGGAGCTGAGCTATTCCTGCAGTTCTTTTACATTAATTTAAATTATTGTGCACTTAAACAGAAGAGGATCATTTCTATAATAGCAAATATCAGTGTGCAGATTTTTCTTCTGGACAGTGAGAGTGCCTGAAGCTCACAAACCTTTCCCTTGCTGTCAGAGCAGACTGGCAATAAGGCAGATGAGATACTGCTTATTTAACACAGAAGTAATCTGTCAGGAGTTGTGCTGTCACTGCCACTCCCGTTTCAACCACAGGCACTTGGTGGGGGGAGTCAAGAGATGCTGCAATGAGGAAAGGTGACACTGAGGACCACAGGGCACGACTAGCAGTGAGTATTCAACGGGAAGTTGAGTATAATTGGTGAAGAACCTGAAGGAGGCAGCACACAGCAGAGAAGAAGAGGTTAAGTGTGTTTGGGAAGTGCAGGACCCATTCACGTTTTTAGAGGAAACACAGGGAGTAATGGGGACAGATATTTGTGCTAAGGAACCCACAAGGGACAGTGACAGACACAGCATGGGTGACATTAATGCCCTTGGAAGAGACCACTATGCCAACAACACTGGCCAGAGGAGGAGCTGCTTCATGTCCACAGCAGCAGCTTGGGAGAGGCATGTAGAAACCTGAAGTACTTGGGGTGAGCAAGGGTTGTCTGTCCCACAGCACCTCCTCACCACACAGGTCTCCCAGCCCTCCTCCCATCCTGGGCAGGGCTCTCCATCTGTAGGAGCAGGCTTTAAGCCTCTTATTCCCCTTCCTGCATTTTTCAACTGCCACACTACAAGGCATCAATATAGTAAGATCTGGAGGATTATCCAGCCCTCACTCAGGAGGGAAGAGATGAAGACTCATGCTATTTCCTCCTGCATTAATTGTATATTTCTATCTCAGTGGCTATCAGAAACTGGGAAGGAGTATGGGCAACTAATAGCGTGGTTGCTGTTATCCAGCTCCCTGAAAGAACTTAGGTACAGGAAAGGAAATTAGGCAAAATAAGGAACCTATTTCCACTGTCCTCTTTGGCACTCCCTTCCCTTATTCCAGCAGCTGGAGACACACTGGAAGCAAAGAACATTACCCCAGTATATGCAGGGTTATGCTGTACCAGAGCATTGCACAAGTCCAGAGGCGCCTCCCTTCCATACTCCAGACATCAAGAAGCTTCAGCTACCTCCATTTGCTTGTGGAGCTGCAGAAGGGCAAAGCACAAGCTCTTTCTGTCCCACCAAAAAGGGTAAAAAAGATACTTTTAAACACTGGAATTTTAAATTTGTGGAAGTTTCCTTTCCTTGTGAAAAAAGTAAGGAGGATGCATTTTTGCTGACCATGATGAGTGCCAGCTAAGTGCCATCCTTGTTCTTTTCTCCTCTCTGTGACCTCAGAAGTGATCTTGTTCCCCTTGGCACTTGTATGTACCTCTCCTGCTCTTGGTCCTTGGCTCAAATGCTGTTTCCAAACAGTGAATCTTCCCTGAACCCTGTAGCCACACGGCCTGGACAGGGTGGGCCCTCACTAAGTTTTACAGTGAGCAAACAGGCATTCACAGCTAAAAGCCTCTTTAGGGCACAGCAGGATGCCTGGACTATGGAATGTTCTGTCCACCACTGCTTGCTTAGATGTGGACACTGCAGCAACTTTGGAAACAGCAACTATACAAACATGTTAGGTGAATTATGGATAGGTTTGAGCTATTTCTGATAAATTCTGACTAGGAATACTCAGCTTGCAGAAGAAAAGCTCATGTACTGCAGAAATCAGAGAAGCCAAAAACCCTGAGAAGCTATAGATCATAGACTCATAGAATCATAGATCTATGATTCTAGAATGTGCTGAATTGGAAGGGACCCACAAAGATCATTGAATCCAATGGCTATTCACAGGACACCCCAAAAGTCACAGCAAGTGCCTGAGACCACTGTCCAAACACTTCTTGAATTCTGCTAGGCTGGTGCTGTGATCACTTCTCTGGGAAGCTTGTTCCATGCTCAATGATCCTCTGGGTAAAAAACTCTTTTTTTGCCTTTTTTTAAAAAGTCTATTCAAAAACAAAGCTCTGTTCTGAGACATCAGCCTGCTGAAAAAACACCTTCAAGTCCCACAGAATGTTCACAACCAGGCAGGTGGGTGTAAAATGACACTGTGGGGCCTGAAGTGCCATGCTCTAGCAGACACTGCCTGCCTTGCCAGACCAAAATCCACTGTGGATGAGGTGCCATGGGACTGGGAAAAACCACCTGCTGGGCTGGAACAGACCCCACTTGTGGCTGGGGCTGCTCATCAATGCGTCTTTCAGAGTGGCAAGTTTAGCAGGAGACACCTGAGCAAACATCCCCACATTCCCAGCCTCTTTTCATATCCCAGGGTTCCAGATGTCATTCCTGTGTCTCTGTGGATGTCTCCAGCTTGGCAGCTTCCCCCATGCAGCCCGCAGAAGGAAGATCCACATCATTACCCAAATCTACGTGCTTTAGAGTGGTTTTTAAGCAGGTTTAGCCCCAGGGGTACTGACTGTGCCAGTCCTTCACATTTCAGCTGCTCTGCTCAGAGACACAAGCGCAGCTTTCATTCATCAGGGAAATGTCTGTAGCAAAAGAAAAAAAATCAGTATTCATTTGGTTTTCTTCTCTCAGGAAGAATTTCAAAAAGCCCCATTTCTGTGGCTTCAGTCTCAAACCTGTCTGAGGTCTCTCATGGCCTCAGCTTCTGCAGTGCTTTCCTTGAGCCACAGGCACACGGCAGGGTGGAACTGGGTGCAAGAGGAATGTGAGGAGCTGGGTAAGTAAAGACCTGGTGAACATGGGACATTCTTCTGCTTGCAGGACCTGCTCTTCATCCCTACCAGTGGTCACTCACCACTAAGCCACTGCCCCAATGCTTTTGTAAGGCTTGTGCCTTTGCTGGTGAGGGGCATTGCCAGCGTAAATATTAAAGGACCACTTTGGAATGCTCGGAAGTTCTGCAAAGCATCTGTAGTGTAGTGCTGCCACGGGTGAGCTGCCCTGTGAGAGCTACAGAACTGATTTTTGTTGTGCTAATGTGACTTGGAGAGGTCCACTCGGGAGGAAAGTCTGTGAAGTCTGTGTGGTTGGAAACAAAGATAAAATTAGATGAGCCTTTGACATTTGTCCAGAGTGAATTCAGCCCAGAGAGGCCTGAGCATCCATACAGACCAAGATGGGGGGCTTATTTCCCTCATTAAGGGAGATCTCTAACCCTAAAGGGCACAGACAAGGGTGGTGTGGGCTAGCTCTCTGGCACCACACAACTGCCCAGGCAGCTCCAGCTCCCAGCCCCCGTGTCACACATGCATGGCCTGACAGCTGTGATATTTAAAATTACCACTTCCTTCATGCTGAGACCACAGGACATGCCCTGACATCCAGGGGCATCCCCTGCATGAAGCCAGGGAGCCTTGCCAATTACAGCTAATCACTGTTTACTCCCTGCATTCCTTCCCACCTGCCCACTTGTGGGAAGTTAAAATAAATGAGTAATATTTAAATGAATAGTGCACTTGTGATTCCTAGTAATTTCCCTTGAAGTAGTTATGATGAGCACATTAACTGGTACTAATTCATCATGCTGCTTGTAATCTGTCCAGGATTCAGATGGGAGAACCTGTTTTCACAGCAGCTAATAAAAGGTGGTTTATTGGTGCCCTACCAGGGATTCTGGAGCTCCAGTCACCCTCCCAGCACAGAAGCCATGAGCAACTGCTTCTCTTGGCACAGGCATCTGGTTAGAGACACGACAATTTACAAATAGGCCAGGCTGGCCTATTTATGATTCAGCCCTAATCACCACAATCCTTTTGTTTCATCAAAGGAAAACCAGATAGAGCAAACATCTACTGAACACTGTGCAGCTCAGGTACATTATACAGCACCTGAAGCCCAGGGATGTGTTCATAGGCCTTGCCCTAAAACACAGTGCAGGCTCAGGAAAACAAATTACACCCTGACCTTGCTTATGCATCATGCTTACTGCTGTTCCAGCTCACACAGGCACCCCCTGCTTCTGGGGTTCCCATGAGGCCAGACCTGCAGCAGGGACTGGCACAGCAGCACCAAGGACTCCAACTCAGACCTAGAAGTCGATTTCAATACGGGAAGCTGAGGAAAAGGGCTGCAGGAGGTTGGCAGGATCCCCAGGTCAGGGAGTACTGACAGTTGAGCTCTGCACTTATTCCCCCTCAGCAAGGCAGGAATTAAGTTAAAACCTGACTTCTGAAGGCTGTGGGGCTCTGCTGACTCATGCCAGGATGTCGGAGGAGGGGGCTTGCCTTGTTAGCCAGAGAAATAGCAAGGCTGGGAGAAGAAACAAGGGCTGAGATTTCCATCCCACTTTTACCAGCACACCCAAATCCTGTAAGGCAACAGACTCATCCAGTGACCGAGTGGAAACTGCTTACAGGAACAGGGAGGGAATTTGTTTGTCAATGAGTCCCTCTAATTTGAAAGTGTTTATCCCAGTGAGGGCAAGGACGGAGGGCACTTGCCCTTAGGGGATGCAAAACAGCTGGCCAAGTACCTCCTTATGCTAAAGATGCTAAGCTTCACTAAACCAATCAGTTAATAATAGCTAACAGCTAACAAGAAAAGAAAGAGATTTGGGTTTTGGGGTCCTGGCCAAGGCCATATCAAGACCTGACCCATGGTGGTCCCTAAGCCAGCAATGCCATGCAGTATCAATTGTAGCATCAGAGCCTGTGTCACTGCATGGCACCACGTCCCTGCCCAGTTAGGTGCTGGAGCATCCCTGTACCACCCCTTCTTTCTCAGCATCCAGCTGCACTTTATTCCTCAATATTGAGCTACCAGGCTGGGGCCCAAGGCTGGCCAGACACTGACATGTACCTCACCAAAAAAGATGTCCAGGACAAGAGTAATCCCAGACCAGCCTGACCACATCTCAAATCCTGCTTCTTCTTTTTTCTAATCAATCTTACTTTATTGTTTTCTGATCTGTCTTTCTTTCTTCTTTCTCATCTCACTTCCAGGCCATTTTCTCCCTGTTTTTCCTTTGCAGCCCCTTCCCTAGCTGTCTTCCCCTCTCTTTTTGCAGCATTGCAGGGCAAACCATCACCCCTAGACACGGCTGCCAGTACTCAGCAGTGCAGATCACAGCCTTGTGAGCCCTCCTGTAACTCTTGCCTTGTGGGCTCAGGTGCCATATCACAGGCCATAGCTCTTCCCTGTTTCCATCCAAGCAGGCAGCAGTTAACACCTTTCTGGACCCTGGCAGTGCTTCCAGCAGCAATCACACCAGCAGCCACCTGGAAGGTGGAGGCAAGGTTTGCCCAGGCTAGACCCAGCTCTTCACTGACAGAGCTTTGGCAATGAAACATCATCCTAAATTAGTAAGAGGGGGCTGCCTTGTTTAAAGGGTTTGTACTTTTAGGCCATTGTACTATTTGCTATGGAGGCCAAGGGTGAGGAATTGATCCAGGGAGAAGCAAGGGATGGAGAGTGGAGATAAACCCAAGGGCAGCAGTGTCAGGCTTTGGAAAGCACATCAAAGCCATTAAGCTACAACCTGGCTTAACCAGGAAATACACCAAAGCTGCCAAACAAAAAGCAGGAGCAGCATAGCACTTTGCACAGACTAGCCAACTCTCAAGAATATAAAGGTCAGAATTCAATGCTTAAAAAGCAAGAATTTACATATAATGCACTTTGCTTCTCTTTCAGATTGGGAGTCTTTAGGGTTGTGTTTCAGTTTTCCCCCCAAACCACTAACTGCATAATGAAAACTAACATTTCGATGTACTTCATATTACTCTGGGAAGGTGGAGCTTTAAGTAAAACACCAAATATATCAAGAGCCAGCAGCACCTTTTTCATGGCCCTCTGCAGCCAGCTGCAATTCTAATAGCCAGCACAAGGGTTCCTCTTCTGTGGGCTGCCAGAGCAAATTAACCATCCTGACTCCTCTGCTGAAGAGGACTGCTGTGTAGTCTTTCTAACCCTCCAAAAATGACAGCAAAACATGAGAGGGGCAGAATGTGGTTGAGAAGAAAATTAATGACCAACCACATCATTCACTCCCCTCTGCTTTTTGGGAGGAATTGCTGAAGCAGCACACTGCTCTCACCCTGGGTAAATAACAGCACCATCCTGTCCACTTGCAGACAGGCATCTAGCCCTGCTCTGTGTCAGGTAAACAGCACTGTATTTGTACCCAAAAATGAATTCACACTACTGTTGGGAGTCTCCCTGTGCATAGCTTTCATCCAAATTTTTGCCTTCTCCAAGAGAAGGCTCATTCTTGGTTTCTTATCCAGTTTGTGTTGCAAGACTCAGAACTATGACTTTAACCATGTCTTCTGGGGAAAGCAGTCCTTCTCCCCTGTTTAACATGCTTAAACAGGTTTTGAATCTGCCCACCATATTTTAACATAACAAGAAAAAAAAAAAAAAAAGAAAATTAAAAGCCTTGAAGCCCACAGAAGTCTTGTGAAGATAGAAATAGTAAATAAAAATCTTGCCATTACTCTCATGGCAGAATAGGCTGATAAAGGAAGCCAGCTTGCAGCAGGCATCAGGGAATCCCACAAGAGAACCCCATTTCTCCTGGCTCACACAGCTGCTCATCTACAGGGCTTCTGTAAAACCCTACTTTGGGCAGTTACAGCATTTCAGAAACACATGCAACATTTCTCTTGTCCTGTGTGGCAGCAGCTTCACACAGCAAACAGAGGCTCTGGCACCACACGGCTGCTCTCAGTTCCTGCAGGCTGAAGGGTTCCATGCAGAAAGGCTCCAGAGGACATGGTGACTGCACCATGATCTGCCCTTTGCACCACGGAAAGCCTGAAGTAGGTGAGCTTATGGCAATGAGCAGGTTTCTCTGCCTGTGACAGGGTCTCCTTGTGACATTCCCCATGTCTGGGTGCCTCCTGGGTTTGAACCATGAGACGCCTCCTCTCTGATTTGCTTCCATGATAAGACTTTCAATAACTAACTGCAAGTACAATAAAGTAAATATTCAACCAACTCAGAGCTAGATTGAAGATCAAATATCTTTTAAATCTTTCTTCTCTCCCTGTCAAAAGCAAAAACCCACACATGCAGCCTGCAGGGGAAAGATTGCTCTCTTAGCACTTCTCTCAGCTCATGAGATAAATAAGCGGTACCAGTTTTGTACTTTACAAAAAACAGGCGAGGCAGCTGCACCACTGCATACCATGGTAATGTGCTGGGAAAGAGCCAGATGCCTGCTGAGGTCTGGCTCCTCTTCTGCACTTACTCTTTAATTCTGCCCTCCAACCCAGCTCATTGGCATGGCAGCATGGGCTGTCTCTGGCCAGGAGAGGAGGTGGATGCCATCTCCTGTCCTTCCCCACCAAGTGGAAGGGCCACGTTCATACAGACTCAGACGAAAGAAAATCACTAGAGAGACCGTGGCTGAAAAGCCCAGGCTTAATACAGATAGAAGAAAGAAGAAATATGGGATACATCCTCTTTCCTAGTTGTGGATCCTGCAAAGGTTGTGGATTCTGCAAAAGTGAGTGCCAGCCCCAGGGTAGGATGTCACATTGAGAATCAACCAGAAGCCAATGTCCAATTATTTCTTCATACCACCATGGGTTTTCTGGGTGCCCCTTCTGCAGGGCAAGGCAGTGACTCTTGGCAAGGGGAGGCAAACTCTTCTTCCCTCACTGCTAGCATCATTTCACCAGAGAAGGGACACAGTCCATCATGTAAAACATTTGCACGCGAAACAGTAGAAAAGGTTTGTGTCCAACCCTCAGCCTGACATTCAACAAGTCATAACTTCATTGATGTCCCTATCCTGAGCAAAATGACACCCAGCACGCTCTAGAAAGTGCTTTGGGACTGCTGGAAAGTTACTTGACTTTTCTCCAGGTATGGAAACTTTTACTTGTACGAGTGAAAAACCCAGACCTGTGAATGGCACATGTTTGGGGCTGAGCAGTGCTGCTCTGTTTGGAGCCACCCTTTGTTGCGAGCAGTAAATCCAAAACACGAATGGCATCTTAAAGCTTCTTGTCTGTGAAGAGTTGAGACTTGAGAGACAAAAACCAAAAAGTAACCACATGCTGCTGAAGCGCAGGCTTGGCTGCCCACCAAGTATTAGTGGCCACAGTGACTGTGCTCTGGTGAAGAAAAACAGCCCAGAGCCAGGTTTCACTAACAGCTTGGCATCTCCCCTGGTAACACCAGGTCACCAAACAACTTCCCCATGGGACAGACAACAACTGACAGTCACTTACCCTAAGCATTTTGTCAGATGGGAGCTCATATTCATGAGTTTCATAGAATCATTAAGGTTGTAAAAGATCTCTAAGATTCCCAGTGAATTGTGCATCTGTGTTCACACTAGTTTGCTGCTGGACCCACAAGGATAATGGTTCCCTAAAAGGGCTTTGATTGTTACTTGTACTAAGAATTGTGTTGCAAAAACAATTGGCAACACCTAAAACCTGAAGTTTTCCTCTCTGTCCTCAGTTTATAGGCAAACAGCAGAAACTGGCTGCCTTTCCCTTCTCCTCCATACCTTTCCTGCTTTCCACCACAGCATGCTTGGGAGAGGGAAAAGAGCAGCCAGTTTTCTTTCACAGGTGCTCTATTGTGAACCCTTTGGGAAGAATCCTCCATCTTTGTATCTGATTCAAATCTTCACTTATCTGTGGTTGTTTCCTGGGTTGGAATTGCCCTCCCTCACAGTTACAAGGAGTTTCATGCCTTCTCCTCAGTGGAGCGCATCGAAGCAGCTCCGGCTGTGGTGCTACTGCCAGGGAGCTCCCCCTTCACAGGGGATAAGCAGAGCAGCTCTTGCAGCACCCCTTACCCCACCTTGCTCTTAAATCAAGCTGCACTGGAAATCTACCAAGCACAGCTCAAGTTATTGGCAGTGCCAAGCAAAGGCGCAGGGAACTGCAGAGTGTGCAAAGGGAAAGGGAGATCAATGGAGTCTTTGACAGACGAATGAATCTGAGCAGAGCAGGGGACTCAAAGATTTGGGGGAAGCTTTCTGAAGGCCCTGAATAGCTTCCTTGAAGGCTGCATCACACGTTGCACTGTGAACTCAGCTCCACTGAACTCCAGTCACATCACTGGGAACAGCCCATCCCTGAGCAGTGACTCGGTCGCTGCTGAGCAGGCGGCAGAGAGGGGCAGGCACCGTCTGGAGACAGGCAAGCACTGACGCAGGAGGGATTTAGCACAGTCAGAGCTTTGCAGAGCATAAGCTGCACACTTACATCCACCTGCTAAAAATGCCCTGGCAGCCGCTAGCTGCCAGGCACAGCATGGGAAACCTCCTCTCCTTCCCACCACGGCCACTGCAATTCCCAGCACAAGCAGTTACACAAATTGTAAGAGGAAAATCCGATCTGCAGCATTACTTTATTATTTAACTTTAGTTCAGCTCCCCTCCTGCCCTTACATGAAAAACTTGCCTGTAGTTCTGCTTTGACTTTTCCATGCATAAAGACAGCCCTGGTTGCTTGGTCACTAACAAGTACCCACTGCCTCCTCCCCACATCCCAATACCCACAAAATACAGCTCCTAAATTCCAAATTAGCACCATTGTATGGGTCATGCACTTGGTACAGTGAAGGACTGGGGCAAAGAGGAGTCTGGTGCAGCGTTCCTGGAGCCTCAGCAGTCTTGAGAGTGCTCCCAGTGCACAAGCATGCTATGGGTGAGATGGATTTCCACCCAGATTCCCAGCACTGTCCTCCATCCCCTTGAGAGAGCTTCTGTGGGAAATGTGAGGTCAGGCTCGATTACCAAATCTCTGATCAAAGAGGACAAAACGCACACAGCAGAGAAAGTGAGTTAAGAGGAAAACAGCACAGCAGTCTCCAAACCCTGCCCTGAGCTTCTCTCGAATTGCCCTGAACCAGTTCTTTCTCTGTGACTCATATTCCTCTTCTCCTTTATCTGCCCTTTTTCCTTACAAACTTGTTAGAGAAGGCAGGTTTAGGCATTCCTAGGAAGTGAAGCAACAAAGGAGCCCTTATCTCAGCAGGGATGCGCGGCTGTTTCTCTAACAGCCGGGGCGGGGTGTTGCCTCGCAGAGGCGGAGAAGCGCCGCTCCCTGCTCCCACCTCCCTGTCCCTGCTCCCACCTCCCTGCCCGCAAGCCGGGTGACGCCTGCACCAGGACACGCTTCTTCTCCAGGGCAGGCTGGAGAAGAAGCGTGTTTAACGCCCAGGCAAATGCCCATCTCACTTTGCTCAGTGGTTTCATGCTCTGAGCACATCCTCTCCCTGCCTTCTGCATGGCTGGAAGTGCAGCAGCTATCACACCTCTGCCTGCACTAAACTGCTTTGGGCAGTGAGGACAAACACACTGAGGTGAGGGAAGTCCTGTTCCCACTACCACAGGCTGTCATGGAACCAACACCCACAGATGTGCTATTTTAGTCACAGGCAGGCCCACAGGTGCAGCAGCATCATCTGGGATGCAACTTTTAAAATCCCTTCTTTCCTCTTTCAAAACACATAAAAAGATACCTTTTTTTTTTTTTTTTTTTTTTTTTTTTTTTTTTGTGGGGAGGGGGCAGGAAGGGGGAAGAAGGAACACAACTACACAGGTGGGACCAGCAAACCTGAAATAAAATAATCGAGCTATCAGAAGTTTATAGGTGTGCCCTGCACTTCATGATCCAATTCATGTGAGGCAAAATATGCCCTTGCAACAAACAGTATCTTCACTGCATGAGGGAAAAACGACCAGCAAATGGAGAGAGGTGATTCCTCCCCTCTGCTTGGCACTAGTGAGGCCACACCTGAATCCAGTCCAGTTGTGGGCTCTCTAGTAGAAGAGACATGGACATACCAGAGAGAATCCAATGAAGGGCCACAAAGGATCGTTAAGAGACTGGAGCATCTCTATGAAGAAAGGCTGCACAAGCTGGAAAAGTTCGGCCTGGAGAACAGTAGGCTCAAGGAGAACCATATGTGTATAAATACCTGAAGGGAGGGTACAATGAGGAGGGAGCCAAGCTCTTTCCACTGGTGCACAGTGACAGGACCAGAGGCAATGGGCACATCCTGAAACACAGGAGGTTCTCTCTGAATGTCAGGAACATTTTTTCATCATGAGGGCAAATAAGCACTGGAATACATTGCCCAGAGAGATGGTGTAGACTCCATCCTTGGGGATATTAAAAAGTCACCTGGACACATTCCTGGCCAACCAGCTCTCTAGGTGGCCCTGCTTGAGCAGGGGGCTGGTTCAGACAATGTCCAGAGGTCCTGCCAGCCTCAGCTGTCCCACGACTTCCCACAGGAAGCAGCAGACAGACACCATTTTCCTTCTCTTCCCACCTTACACAGGTATAAGACCAAGAGAATAGGTCACATATTTCTCTTCAGCCAAGGAGTTGGGTCAGTCCCAGCCTCACACCACTGGTCTGACAGCACACAGGACAGAGGAGCAGAAGGGAGGACCTTGTGTGGCACTGTTGGTCCCTTGCTCCTGCCAGCAATTGTGTTGTATTTATTCTGTGGACCAACAAGCTTCCTTTTAACCCCACATAGGGGGTTGCCATTGCATGCTCTAGTGAACAGCAGCAGCCAGAAATGCATCAGGGGCAGAAGCTGGTCCCAGGCATTAGTCACCTACACCAGCAGCAATGCTTGCACAAGTGGGACAATTGCCTGCATGCCTGACATTCTCCTGACTACCAAAACAGCCTCTTAACATGGGTACCAACAAAGAACACCAGATCCAAGACAGAAACTGCAGATAAAGCTTCTCAGCCACCAGCTCTGGTGCCAGGTATTCATTGCTGAGCCCCACCTACTCGACAGAGCCAAGAGACAGGCATAAGACATGCTGATGCTTGTGCCATAAGCATATTACAGTCTCTGCACTCACTCTACTACCAACTGCAAACTTCACCAAACCCATCTGCATCCTGGGGTGATCCTCCCCACACCCCCCATCAGCTCTGAGTTACCCAGCCCGCTCAGGTGAGGACTGCAGGGGCACAGCTGGGCAGCAAGAGTTCACTGTGTTTTTGGAGAGCTGCTGTAGAGCACCCAGCAGTGCTGGGAACCCTCTTCCAGGGCAGAGAGGCACAGGGCACTTCAGATGAGGCACGCTCCTTCCCCATGTGTGGTTTTGGGACAGCATGGCAGGAAGTTACTTGTCTCCAAAACTACATCAAAGGATCCTCAGGCATTTGCAGCTACTAAGAATCACACACTGAACTTGCCAGTATTAATCTCTACATGCTGACCAGCAACAGCAATAATTTTTTCCTTCCCAAATTGTTCCTGTCCCTTGGAAAAGGGTGACAAGGAGGGTCCACATTAACACTGTACTCATATGCTGCTCAAGACCTGCTGTCACCACCTGTAAACCTGAAGCCACTGGTATGCAGCACGTTGAGACTGCCCTGGTTTAGGAATGAGCAGAACTGCACTGCGCTCATTTGATTTGGATTAAATATTCCCTGCAACAAGTCAGAGAGATTAGTTTATTCACTGAAAGATGAGATTTTCTTGGACTTACCACATTTAACTTCCATCAAGGGAAGTACCAGACCGTTTTATCATGCTAACTAGGAAGTACCTCAACAGAAGGTAAATATCCTCTGCTTCCAGTTGTCTCATGAGAGACAAACTATATACATCACTAAAAGCCAAAGGGAATAATATTCAAAATAGACTTTTTCACGCACTCCTCCTCTTATATGCTGTTGTTTCAATGCTGTTGAACATTACACAATGCTCCTGCTTAAAAGCCAAGTTGATCTTTCCAATCTTTAAGCCCATCTATTCAACAAGTCAACTTACTGTAAGTAACTTTCAGGTCAGATACACACAAGTAATACTTTCAGAGACCTATTACAGACTTTTTTTTACTTTTAATAGCAACTTTAGCTTCCAGATTACAGAGTCTCCAAAGCCTGTTCCCACTGAAGCTGGTTGCTTTTCCTTCTGCATCTGACAGTAAGCATCACAGCATTTTGCATGCTCTCAGTTGGCTGAGAGGCTACGTCTTGCTTGTTTTCTCAGTGTAGCACTTAGCTCTGTTGTCTTCCTAATTCCCAGCACAGTGTACACATCTCACAACCTGCTGTAACACCACAGAGCGCTCACATCATCCTGGTTACACCAGAGAGGCAAGCTCAGCACTCAGTTATTTATCTTCCAGGTTAATACCCTGATAAAGCAAATATGCAGCAAGGCAGGTGAGGAAGGAAGGAAACGACCTATATATTTATAGAGATGGAAGCATTTTGGAGCTGTCATTCTGGAGAGAGTACAAGCCTGGAGTGAGGCAAACAGGTACCAGAAGGAACTGACTATTTCCAACAGACAAAGCCCATCCCCTTCTTTTGCTGCTCGACGCATTTCTCAGAGACTGCTGATGTTACACAAACCTGATACAAGCCCAGAGGTTAGAAGTGCTCAACAGCAGCACCAGGGTCTATAAACAAAATAGCCAGCAAGCCCTAACTCTTATTACAACTCAGCCTATGATTAAATTTGCATAAAGGCAACAGCTTTTGGAGACAAAAATCTAAATAGTAAGTCTAGCAGCAGATGCTAAAATGAATCAGCAACAAGATACTCACACCTGTAATAGAGCTGACCACGTCTACTTTTCATCAGCAAAAAAGATTGCCTAAGAAAAATCAAGATATGCTCTTGAAGGTCTGACTGTTAAAAGATTTAAGCCCTTGAACTCATTAGCATTATGCCTCAGAATATCTGAATAAAATCAGCTCTTGCTTTCTGCTTGAACACATATTTAGTCTGGGGGTATCATCTTGTCTAAAAGGATTTGTTAAGGAGGTTTCTTTTAGAGAAGTTCTTACCATTTAATCCAGTTACCTTCTGTGTAACTGAGAATGACCCAGAACAGGGCAGGGGGGGAGGCTGTGAGTGCAATCAGGCCTCTTGGCATCACCTTGGCCTTTGCTGCTGCTATGTGTTAGCCTTCTACGCTTGCAGAAATTAACCTGGGATGGAGTTTTAAAAAATACTAGGTACAAGTAACTTCGAGTTTCATAATTGTAAAACTTCATCTCAAGGGACAGATTCGTTCACTTAGATAGGACCTGTTAGATGTACCATGAAATGCCTTCTGCTCCTCAGAATATTATTTCACTGTCAACTCAACTGATTCACTGTTACTTTTTATCCTAAATGTGTCCAAGTGCAGTTGAAGCATTTTGACTTTTAGTCTGGGCACATGCAGTATTTCACAGACAATTAAATATTTGCATAGCAATTAATCTCTATTCCAAAGCCTGAGGTTCAAATTTCTTACTCATTAATGAGTTTCAGAGAATGTTCAGGTCCATGCAGTACAGCAGAGCTGTCTCTCATGTACAGAAGACCCATGGTCACTGTGCTGCACTCCCAAGCAGCTCCCGACTCCATCATAACAAGGGAACAGAGCGGAGATTCTTCCCAGTGAGAGCATCGGGAGAGACCCGATGAGTCATGGGAGCCAGCTCTGGCAAGAGACCGGCTGCAGGCACAAACAAGTAGCTCAGATTTCATCAAATGAAAGGCAATAGAGAGCCAAGAGACTCTCTAATATTTACAATAATCTGCTATTGGAGGGGAAAGAGGGGACATCAATATTCTGACTGTATCTGCTAACAGAACCAGGCATGCTTCTCTCAGTTCAGGATTAACAGGAAAATACAAAAAAAAATCACAATACAATCCATAATCTGCTTCCGCACAAACATTAACCAGCAACTACGACAACCACCCTTCCATTTGCATTAAGAGATTAGTTAAAGCGTATCCCCCAGGGGAAAGCCTCACAATACAAGGTCTCTGAATGTGATTTTCATAATCTGTCTCTTAGAGACAGGACCTTAAAAAGCCCTACTGCAAACTCAGCACTCATTAATCCACTCACCCATTTTGTTAAACTTTGTTTCAACTGAGTAGCAGTGCTTGACCCTCAGATTACAGCTACAGCAAGAACAGCTGAATTTATCTTAATGGCAGGTAGGTGCAAAAGCTAGAATTAGTAGTGTTCAATTAAAATCTTCAAAAGAAAGACTTGTCCCCTTCCTTTAATATTTCCAGCAAATGAATTATGAAGTACTGGTAAAGAGTGTGCAAAATGTGAACTCAGCTGAAGCAAACATGTGCTTATTTTTCCAATACAGAATCTTGAACAAAGCAGAAACTGGCTGCAGAGCCTTGCAAGAGACATAGACACTGCTACTTTTATTTCATTGAATTTGGAGGAAAAAAAAAAATCGGGGTTAGATCTACCATAAACAAAAAGCACACAAAAAACAAAGACTGCCCATACATAACCAGTATTTTATGATCTGAAGAGCGCAGAAGCTTTGGGAAAAGTACTAAGTTTCTCTCCTATTTGATACCCCAAGAAGTCTTGTCCCCGTGGGTGGTCTGACAGGACTGAGAACAGAGACCTGAGGATTGGAGCTGGGCCACTCCACATGCAGGATCCTCCAGCCTCTTCCAGTGACTGGGACTGTCAGTTCCAGCAACTAGCACCAGTCCAACAAAACCCAAACTTTGCAACGTGCTTGGTAAAACTTCTTTTAAACCATTCCCTAAGTGCCTAAGTGGCTTCTAAATCTATAACCACATTAATTTCAAAATTAGTCTTAAAACTCCTTCTGCAGGTTTATGCTCCCAGTTTACTGGTGTCTCCTGACAGTGAATAAACCTGCTGCTAAACTGCTCGTCAATATAAAAACCAGCTGTCCTGTCTTCTCTCACTTTTGAAGGCCCACAGTTAAAGAAAATTAAACACAGGCTTGAAGCTATTCCATGTATTTGTAAATAAAATAACTTGACAGAACAAGATTACAAAGTACAAAATGAGCCCTTTCAGAAGGTTTTAACTACAAGAGAAGTCAACGTCCAGTCCACTTGCAGATGAAAAATTCCACACGCACGCATTGGTTTGGTTACAGCTTCAGGCGTCAGTGCAGCACAGTGCAAGTTTCATTCACAGATAAAAAGATAATACGAAGCAGGTACAAGTACATTCTCAAAATACAGGATGTGATTAACTCTCAGAAACCCACTTCCCCACCACCAAAAGGTGCTGAAAAGCCAAACATACGGAAAACAAGGAGATGGGACTCTTTAATAAGACAAGTTAATATTTGACAGCTTAAGAAAAAGGAAACAATTGGATAAGGAAGAAAACTACTGTTAGTCATTGGAAGGTATGTACAAGGGAGGTTTGTACTTTGATTCTAAAGAAAAAGGGAAGCTAGCAAGTCTCCACTCCTGAAATAGAAATACCAAGAGGTACAAAAAAGTAAGCACTATTAACTCAAAGTGCCTTCTCAGAACAGCCCATTTTCCCTGCTGCAGCATCACTGTTCCCTCATATTTCAAGGAAAAAGTATATGCAACTATTTATTTCCATTAGTCTTTCAATATATACAGTCTGGCAATTTTACAGAGTCTTCCTGGTCCCAAGTCTGTATCAAAGTGTTTTTCCCTTTGTGTATTTATTTCCAAGTAGAACAGATACTCCTCAGTGCTTCTAAAGAAAGCCTTATTTTTAGAAATTGCCTAAGCTAAAAATACTTCAATTCAATTTTCACCTGAAGCAATGTCTTGTAAAGTCTGAATGTAAAGTGCCTCTCTATAGATGCCAAGTGCATCTTTAGCTACCAGAAATCTCATGGAGGGATACAGCTCTGAAGTACTCGGCTAATTTTTATAGAAAAAAAATGACTGACACTTTCAGCATACAGAATGGGAGACTAGTGCAACATACAGCATTGATTGTTTATTCAATAAATATTTAACCCAATTATTGCCAACCAAGGCAAACAGTGCAGAAATTGTCATTTAGAGATACAAAAGTTTAACATTTTTTATAGAAAGTCAGTTGCTACTATATTCATACAACTATTTCAAAGAGGTTTTTCTGCTCCAAAAATGAGGTTATCATTATAAAAATACAGAAACATATTTGGGGTTTTAACACGTCTTTGCAAGTGTAATTTTTGCATTTATATGGGAACATGACACTTCTGTATTCAAGAAATTAAAATGAAAACTATGATAGACATTTTCTGCACTGACTATTTCATGATAGTCCTTACATACATCTTTCTTGGTCCTGGGTATACATTTAAAATGAAGCAACTTGCATCTCACATTTATCCTGAGGTCAGCTGTGTAAAGAGGAAAGCCAGTTTTATAGGGATACTTGCAAGCTTCTTGTTCAAAATAAGAGGTTATTTTGAAACAACCCAATAAAACTCCCGGGGGAAGAAAAAACCCAATACTCTCATCAGTGTTTTAAGAAAAAAAAAATTGTGACATTTTTGGGAATTGCTTCCAAAAATATGTAGGCTAGCACACCCAAATGCTGCATCACCCAAGTAAAATTTCAGTACGCATTTGCCAAATCTGAAACTCAGAAACTGTTCTGAAAAGAAAGTATATAAATCCCCAAAAAGAATCTCCCTAAGCTTCTCATCTCAAGATCCCAACCTACAACACAATTTCTGCAAGGAGAAAGCTGCTGAAGCCTGTGGGAATCTGCAGAGTCTTCAGCACAGGTGAGGACGTGCCATTTGGGTCCCCCATCATCCACCACGGGGTGCAGTTACAACCTTATCAAAGTTCCACTTTGAACACAGCAGTTATTTTCAATAGCACCAACAATCTCCCAGACACCAGCATTTAGGCAAATACAGACATAAAATAGGTTTGCTTCTTCCTGAATCAGCACAATTGGTACAAGGCACTGCTTGGCATAGGAAGTAATAAGTAACAGCAAAACAAGAGTTCCCAAGTCTTGTGACATTTAGGTTTGTACACTGGATGACCTTGTAATTAATTATACACCATGGCTACTAAAATAAGGTGGTCTACAGGATTAATGAAAACATCACCATCCCATGCATGCTCACAGTTTTCCTCCCTAGATCAGAAAAAACCCTGCATAACATACCAATGTGAAACATTAGAAAGTAGGGGTTGTTAAATTAAGGAAGTACAGTTCATTCTCCAATCTTCCACAAAAGTCTAACCTAGACACAACTCAAGTAAATGAAGTTGGAAAATATTCTGATAACATTTTCACCAGTCTATCCCTGCAGAGGAGAAAAAAACCTATTGTCTAGAGAATTCATAGATTGAGGCACATTGCAGTTGAAGATATTCAGGCATATTTCATGGCTAGAACAGAATTTCTCTGAGGAACCTCACTACAGACTTCCCCAAAAGCAGCTCCATACGGTTCGAAACACAACTCGCAACACACGGAAAAAACGTTTGGTCCTTAATCGCTACTGTCTTCATCGTCATCATCATCAGATACATCATTTAAAGATGACTTAGGCGACTGGCTGTAGCAGTCTGACCTAGCGGACTGACAAGCAGTCATCTCCCCTGTAGAAAGAAGATCATAGCAGAAGTCGCAGATTCTCACTGGCTTGGAAGACTGGCTGGGGAGCAGGAACCTCTTTTCGGAGCAGGGCCCGCACACGACGAAGCCGCACTTGCGGCAGTGGTGGCGGCGGTTGACGGGGGTGAACTTGGCCTTCTGGCAGCGCATGCACACCGTGGCCTCCGAGTCCGGCACCCACACGGCCGCGTGCTCATTGCTGGGCGTCTTCCCGCTTTTGGAAAGCAAATCAGAAACGCACTTGTTTATGTGGTTCATCCACTCCGACTTCTCCGTAGCGGTGGCGGCGTAAACCGCGAAAGACTTTGTTGGTGTCTTGATAAGCCACCCGTTCCGTAAGTCTCCCTCATCCTGGATGGAATCGATAGTGACGTTTTCCAGCGGGATAATGTGCTGTTTATTGTATTTCTTCTTCTGGATGACAATGTTACCGTAAACAAGAATGTCGTTGAACAGGAAGAACTGCCTCGCTTTGGGCTTCTTCCTACACAGTTTTGTTAGGACTCCCTCTCCGATCAGAACGCGGCCAGGAATAGTCAGGGGTTGACCAGCTGCTCCAAAGCAGTTTTCCACTATACTTATCCTTCTAGTATTTGCTTCGCTGTTTGCCAAGCGATCCACCATCTTTCACAAGTATCCTAAAATTAGAAAAAAAAAAAAAGTTTGTTATTAGAACAGGACTGATTCAACAGCAAGCAGCCTTCCCCAAGGAAGGTACCAACCCCGCATTTCTTAAAATATCTAACAGGACCTGCTGGCTGAGAGGCATTGACTTGGGCTAGATTTAAATAAGTATTAACACCTAAGAATTTTTAGCAACCGATTAGTCTTTTTTCCAAAAGCAAAAATGTTCTGTGCAGCTGACAGCTATCTTTATCACACAGACAGCACCCACAGCACTGCATCTGAGAGCCTCCGGCAACAAACTAGCTCCTCTCTAGTAAGGCTACTGCATCCTGGTTTAATGCTCATATTTCTCTGCATATCCTCCTACATCTACTCCAGATAGCAACAGGAAGTATCATCCATCATTTCAAATTCTAATGCTACAAAAACATCAACTTAACTGAGCAGCCTGGAGACCCACATTAGTTTTAACACAACAAACAAATTATATAATTGCTGTTCACATAGGAAACCACACTCCCTGAGCTAGCTCACTACTCTCTTTTTTTTCCCAGTATGTAAATCTCAAATCATGGGCCAAAACCATGAATCTACCTGCTGGAAACATTTTGTACAGGCCACAGCTTGTGCCCCCCACTACATCTGTTTCATGGCAAACTCTTGAGCCAGGAACAGGGAGCGTGAGTCATGGCTGGTGGTTCATCATCTGCTTGCTGGTGCCTTCATTTTGCAGGAGTCCCACCTTCCTCCTCACCTACACAAACCACATCTGTGTCCGTCACATTCAGGCAACCTACACAGAGAACCAGCCACACAGCTCACAATTGCTCCTGAGAAAGACTAAGTGACCTACACCAGCTCAAAGTTTAAAAAAGACTACTTTATATTTCAAGAAGTGCTAATGAACTGTATGCTCCAATTACAGATTAAAGCCCCACCTTGTTGTTCCCCAAGTAGCAAATAAGGATTTTTTTCTTGTGTGAGATAGCTAAGGTATCCAACAGGGAACTAAAATTAGGAAGTCACTACAGTGATTCATACCTTGGCAAACCACTCTTTAGCCTCTTTTACCCTAGAGTTTCCCAGGCAGAAGTCTGGCAAAGGCAAATCCTGCCAGTATGATGCAGATCTGCTCCCTTCAAACTCCTTGTAGTTCAGCCATGAAGCTGAACTGTTGTGCTTGATGGAGCAGTGAGACGTCTGGCAGAGGCGAGTACTATGGACAGACTTTTTCTCAACAGGCAGAAGACATTCCTCCATGCCTTGCGTAAGGCTGATGCTCACAACAGCCTTTGCTACAGCTTTGGATGGTGAAGAAGAGCAGAGCAGCAAATACTCCAGTGCTTTCTACTGTGCTTCACGACATGATCCCAGGTTGGGAAGTCCTCAACATCACCTACTTCTTTAATCTGCACTGCCTGCCATCAATACAGCATCAGCCTACAACCAAGAGGGAAACTGGGCTGCAACAAGGCTCAGACTTGATGCTGCTCAGACTCCATCACTCTGCTACAACCTGATCCAGGCAATCTTCCTCCTAGGAATCAAAGCACAGATACTTCCTTACAAAATAAAGATGAAACCTCTCATCAGGCCTCATCTAAATAAGCATGTTACCTGTGATTACACACATCCACATGCTCAATGTTAAGTATTATTATTGTAAGTTACTGCTTTGAAAGTGTAATTAGTTTTACACTAAAGTAGTTTGACAAGTGATCTCACACAGATATGTTTTTTAAGCTCAGCACACATTATCTTATACCAAAGTGACACTCAAGAGAAGAAACTCTAAAAGTTATTTCTCAGCACTGTTTTTGA
The DNA here is from genome assembly GCA_013397095.1 of Sterrhoptilus dennistouni. Taxonomy (NCBI): domain Eukaryota; kingdom Metazoa; phylum Chordata; class Aves; order Passeriformes; family Zosteropidae; genus Sterrhoptilus; species Sterrhoptilus dennistouni. Next base: position 564,564 of record VWZU01019331.1, on the reverse strand, counting down.
ATTTTCTTCACATGCCTCACAGCATTAGTTACAATACATGAGTACTGTATTAACTAGTTTCATGGTTAGGAGAATTACAAAGCCACCAAATCCAAAACGATTTTGATCTACAGAAAGTGAAGACAAAATACAAACTGCCAAGTAAGAAGGGAACAGAAAAGAAACTAGGAGTGTTTTTATGTATACTTGCTGTTGTCCTAGGCTCCAAAATCAAATTCAGGTGCCTGACTGCTGAAGCCCAGGATCAGGAACAACAGTTAATTGCCATTAACTGCCAAACAACCATTTAACAACATACGAGAAATAAACAACCCCTGCAAGCATCAAAACTGAACTAACAGCTATTCAAACTTAAAAAGCAAGGCCTCAGTCACAGGGCAATCAAAAGTGATTTAGTAATCCCATGTTCTCCAAGAAGGAGATCATGGGACATCAGTCATCAGAATGCAAAGGGGACAGCCCAGAAAATACACTTTTCTACAGGTACAAATCAACATGCACTACTTATGAACTTACACTTCTACACAAATTATCTACAAATGACAGCAAGTTAAACGCTTTTGGTAGTGCACAGGGGGGAACACGACTCCCACCTCACCCCCACAAACACAACCACACTGAGGGGTTTCAGCAAGGCAAGAAGCTCTCTGTGTGAAGTCACAGCCACCTGTAGGAAGCAGTCGCTGCTCCACAGCTCCAACTCGGCCACTCTGCACTCCCTGCCAATAAACTGCAAACTCGGTTCAAGGCCACTGCAAAAGCTTTCAAAATACAAGTCACTGGGAGAAGAAAACAAGGGGAGGAAAAGCTAAAGGTTTCAATTAACTGTTCCCTAGGACAATTTAAGAGAAAACAGCTCTAACCAGGATCGTTTAATAATCATCATGGCTTGAAACCAGGTCACATGAGTCCAGAACTTGCGCTGAAAACTGTATTTTGAGCTTGTTGTGAAAACAGTAACTAAATGGACCTTAAGCAAGAATCCTGGCAAAGTTAAGGACTATTAAGAAAGACGTGATAAATCCTATCTCTTCTAGATTGAAACTTTTTCCTGTAATGGATAACATTCCCACCTGCCAGCCTCAAGGCTCTAAATGCCAGAGACTGTTGCTGCCAACTCCACCTTTCCAAGGCATTAATTGTATTTTCCACACTATCAGATTGGACTTTTTAGAATAAGCACACAGATACTTTTCTCCTGAGTTTTTAAATGAACTAAAAATTTAAAATCCATATGAAATCCTATGCACACTAATGCTCATACACCTTCACTAGCCTTTTCTGAAAAGGAATTAAGTTCAGAAATGGATGGGAAACTACCCCAAAATACATCCTGATTACAAGTAATCATGAAACATGACAAAAATAGACCAGAAATACAAGAAAAGACATCTCAAACCCACAGGCTGCTTGTCCTCTCATGAGCACAGTGACCAAGGAGGTTGAAATCAAAATATTGTCTGGACACACAAAGGAACTTTTAACCCCAAGATGTGACAGTCCAAAACCAAAATTATCAACACCTAGTCTTTAAAACTCACAATCTTGTCTTAAAGCATACTCAGATCCATAGTAAAGAGACAGCAGGTCATCATACCCTGGAACTGGGTGGCGATATCCTCCTCTCTTGCAGCTAAACTTTCTTCTGAAATTTTTACTGTTGGCCACCACAAGAAGCAGATACTGGATTACTGCCCTGAAGATGCAGGACCGCAAGGCCTGATCATACAAAGTGATTCCTGAATAATGGCAAATTGCTGAAAACATGCCCAAATCTTTCCTCAAATGAGTGAGGAATAAACCAGAACCACAGGCTTCGAAATAAAAGGCTAGAGAGCTCCACTTAAGGGGAGAGTATCTTATAAATAGTCTCATTTTATGGATGCTGTGAAATCAAAACCTTCAAATCTACTATTCAGACTTTTTACATACTTTACTAATTTCATAATCCTGGCACAAAAACTCCTATAAGTCCTGAGGCTGTTATGCAAGGAGGACTCCATTTGTGATGGACTGATGGTCCTCACAGACATCAGATTAATTTGCTGTGTCCAGAGCCAGCACAGTACCAGCTGCTAGTCAAAAGATTATTAAAAAAAATCCAAAAAACAACCCAAAACAGACCAAAAGAACACAAACAGATCACTTTGTAAGAAAAGTAGCTACACAGAGTTACATCATAAGCAGGGTTTAGCAGCCTTTCCAAATAAATATATCTCAACTCTCAAAACTGCAATACCTTCAGTTTGTCCCTCACACACATGCTCTCAGTAAGTACCTTTCATGATGAAAATGATCGGCAAAGGCTTTCATTTCCATTGCACCTGTTTAAAAGTGACAAAATATTTCATGACACAGAAAGCCCCAACTCTTCTACATTATAAAGAACTGCCTTTGACACTTCAGTTATTTCCACTTTTATTCACATGAAGCCTCTAGAGAAATAACAATTCTGTTATCAAGATAAAGACTTTCTTGCTCCCCTGTTTTAGTCCAGTTTTACACTTGTATCCTGTTGGTGAGAACAACCATCTTCAGTGTGAGCAAACACAGACACCACTGAAACTTTTGAAGAATTAACAAGTTACCCACTTACCTAAAACAGAATCTATGAGGAGGAAGTCACCCACTTATTACAGTTATTAACATCCCAAACTACTGCAGCAGGAAAATAATTCTATTAGGGTTGCTGTGCACTGACAAGTTACTTTGTACATAGTTTTTTTTTCTTTTTGTCACTGTATCCTGGAGACCAAACCAATGATCTCCCAGGACTCAATGCTTCTACAGGTCTTATTTAAAATAGAATGCTTATTTTATGTGCTAGCTCTGCTTGTGATAGTGGCCAGACTAAACTGCACAGATTCGCTGCAGCTGAGGACAGACATAAGGAGTCAACTAAAAAGAATGCAACCCTGACTGACATAGTTACACCCAATTCAATACTGACAGAAAACTTCTCTACTAGTACATCAGCACTGTAGCAGTTAGCACCAGCACCACAAATAACAGAACCACAAATAACAAAGGTGCTGGAGAGGAGAAATGAGATTAAAAAAGCTGTTATGGCACAGTGATGCAGACTGCATAGAGCTCAGCACAAAACCATTTCCTCACCCCGGCTCAGTGCACACTACCACTAGAGCCAGCACTCCCTTCAGGCTGTAAGACAGGCACAAAGGGTGTGCAGAACAGAGACAACCCAAACTCTCAAGTTTCTTCAGCAAGACAGCAGAACTGGTACTGTTCCATTACTTCTAGCTTGGGTAAGGACAAATCAAGTCCAGTGTACAGTCCCGGCTAACAAATGTTAATTATAAGCATCTAATTTTTAGTATTGTTTTTCTTCAACACTCTTCAAGGGAGAAGAATATCACTGGCCTCGTTATAATTGTCAGTTCATCTATCATCATCTTTGCAATTAGCTATTAGACCATTAACAACTACATTTAACACATTGCATTAATACAAACCAGGCAGTCTGTATTTCTCAGAGCCGTGGTATCAGGACACAGGCAGCTCATCCATTCCTACAAATATTCATAGTTAAGGTGACAGCTTTACAGAAGAAAAAAAAAAAAAAAAACAACACATTTAAGCTGCTGCAAAAAACACAAGAGCTCAGAACTGACCACAAAGAGGCCCATCCAGTCCTAAAGCAGCACCAGGATCATGGATGTTTCAAAGCCAGATTCAGTAACACAAGTCCAATAAAAAAGTGTCACTAACCACACCACCAGAATGGACAAAGTGAGATCTAGACACTGCACTGAAGCAAATGTAGGGAAGAGAGTCAGAAACTGAGGAGTACAAAAAAGAAGAAAGACAAAAGGCAAAACCAGGAGATCTAAATCAAAGCACATTATATCTTGCCAGCCAATAAACTTCTAAATAATTATCCAGTTGTCCTAGAGAGCCCTTGTTCTCACACCTGCACGTACAATGTCAGCAACTAAGCTACACCACATACATTCCAATTAACCAATCTTCCTCCTTACCTAAAGGTAACATGCATGCTTCATAAAAGTTACTAGTCAGAGTCATTTAATAGCAGGCAAAAGTTACAGGTTTTATCATGTTTGACTCCACAACTTGAAGGTTCTGAATAAAACAGAAATTAATTTTGCTTCATTATACTTAAATCACACAAATTAAACATATATGAAAGGTACAGAAGATCAAAAAAATTTTTTTTGAAAGACAGAAACAAGTAAATTGTAAACTAGAGACAGACAAGAACTATCTGCAGACCAGATATCCAATGTGCATTAAATGACCGTGACCTTATCACATAAGGTTGCAAATAATTGTTATATATTATCACATCAGACTCATACAGTTTTCCCTTGCACTTTACCTATGTAAGAAAGTCAGGCTAATTTGAGTTACAGTTGCATAAACACCAAAAATTACTCTACCCAGACCCCTCATACATCCCTCACTTAAAACTCTGTCTGAAACAGTAATTCCACTACTTTTTGTGGACAAACTTCCAGCTATAAAGGCATCTCAGTACTGTAATGCTGACCTCTATCAATATTACACCTATTGCTCTTAAGAGCAACATTTGGCATTTTGCACTACTGCCAAGTAAAACATAAGTGTAAATTCCTGAAGTGCAACCTGTTTAAGGAAACTTATCCATGTTTAACGTGCTGAAAATAACCTAAGTGTGGAAAACTGCTGAACTAAAAACATGCACAGCAGAGCTGATACAAGTGAGAAGACAAATCAGCATGTTTTAAATTCTTACTTCAGCCTCACTAGTTACACCTGCTGCCCTGCATCCTTCAGTAAATCCAGAGAAGGATGATACTGATGCTTGTCCTGGTTGGCAAAAGTACATTTTCTATGGACTTAGATCTCACCAGCTGTAATAGAATCCAAGTATTCATGCATAAGCCACCTTTATGGTCCTTGACAGGTAGTGCCAATAACAACAGCTGGATTAAACATAATATAGAAAGAGGCATTTAATTAAATTTTGTTTCTATAATTCAGCATATAAAATAAAATACTGAGGAAAATTAAGTGTTAAACATCCATCAGCCCATTTTTAAACTATTAGTGTTTTATTCAATTGTCTACAGTTACTTAAATACCTCTGTAACAACTAATTGATAGCTTTTTTATTATTAATAATATATTTGCATTATTCACCAGTTGCTTTATATAAAATAGTAAAAAGACCAAATTAAGCATAAAGTTAAGTGAAATCAAAAAAATTTCACCCACAAAAATATTCTGTTGATAGGAGATCTGGAGATGACAAATGTTTTCTAAAGGTCTTTATCACTGCTAAAAGCTGACACGACAGCAACAATTAAATGCCTGTCCTGTGCTGGAGCTAGCAGGGTGCTATTTGAAACATAAGACAACAACTGCCACTTAAAGAGAAATACAGCCTTCTAACAAGCAGTTCTCTTAATGATTCTCTTCAAAAAAGTATTCCCCAAACTGTTGTATTTATCAAACTGCCTTGCTATCACTATCATAACCAGCTGGTAAGGATATAGAGGATAACCCTGATAATATATCAAAGATGTATCAAGTACAATAAAAAGCTTCATCACAAAACTGAAAAGAAAGAAGAGCAGAGATATTAAAGAGACTTTATCCAGGTAGAGATGATAGCAGGAAATGAGTCAATAAGATCCCTCTGAACTTCAGCATAGTCTTTATCCAGATAATCACTTTTGACTAACCTGGTTAACAGCTGTAGTGTTCAGAAAGGTACTCATAGTGGGACAGAAACTTTGATTTGATTCACAAGCAAAAAAAAAAAAAAAAAAAAAAAAAAAAAAAAAAAAAAAAAAAACACCCTAAACAACCTTTTCCTTATGGCAATGTAAGCTGTTCCATCTTCAAACTATTTCCCACACCCTTAATAAATATCAATATTGAATAAAGTCAAAAAAACTGCAAGATAAAACACTAGAAAAGATGATGGCAAAACCAAGGCTGCTTCAGGTTACAGATGCAAAGATGCTTGCAACAGTTTCATCTGAACACTATAAAGAAACAGTGTAAGCAGCAACCAGTAGCACACTGGCAGGAAAGGAGGTGTTACTGTGGACACCTCTCCCAACTCTCATTTTATGACTCTAATGATTTTTAGCATTTTCTACATGAATGCATTTTTTTTCCTCCCCCCACGAAGACACATCTTCCCGCATTGTGCAAGCCTGTGGAGGAATGGCTCCAGTGTGGGGAAACACAGATTAGCCAACTCACCCCCTTACTGGTACACCCAGTACCACCCAGCAGACTTAACCCTTCACTTGTCCCATCACCTCTTGGCCAATGCTGTGGCATCAACCACGGAAACCGTGCCGGAAACGAGTAAACAACAACCACATTACTTCATTCTGTGCAGCCTGTAAATACTCTGCCTTGACAAAACTTCAGACACCTTCAGATTGCTTCTGAGTCCAGCATATAGTCATGTCCAACTACATCATGAAAGTCATGAAAGCAAATCCATGCATTTGTCTGGTTGGATGTCATCATAAACCTCTAATTACTACAATTACCTATGATAGTTCATACAAACTATAACAAACTGTTTTATTTTTAACTGTTGCACGACTGTCACAAGTCAAATCCCACTAAAATTCTTTTTGAAAGTAGTGTAGAAAATCTAGTTTTAACTGGCTAACACCTTATAGCTTAGTAATTTTTTCTATAAATTACAGTTAATTTTTGTATAATCTAATTTCTATCTTAAAAACAGGGACTGCTCTTTCACTTTAGCAAACCAGTTGTGTAGTAATTGTTCATCTAAGGAAAATAATTCTAAATGTATGACAACAAAAAATCTCACTTTATTATCAAACCAGCACAGCACATGCATTGCTTTTCAAGTTTGCATTATCCAAATGAGTTAGGAATTCCTGGGCTAGGACTGCCCAGAAAGGCCAATTCTATCGTCAGGATGGAGATCATTTCTAGGTAGATCTTTCAAGATGTATGACCTTATATTCCCTAACCCACTCAGAAAGGTTTCTATACTCATTTGGATACAGAAAGCTATTTTTAGCAAAAGACTATTTATTTTGCCAAGTAGCATATGTATTAGCACAGCAAGAGCAGAGCAATGCTGTTTCACCATCCAGGCTACTCCACTGAACAATCACCACACTCCCCGAGCTGCCGTAAACAGGCAAAACCACCCGAGTTCTACACATTGGGTCCTCACAAGGTTTGGTATTTAACACCATAAACCTCAGCTGGAAATAGAACACCAACTTAACCTGCTTGTAAACAGAAAGGCCAACTCCCACATCCAGAATTGTAACGATGCTAAGTAATCACGGAGGAGACACAAAGGAAACAAAGGCATGCGGAAGAGGGCTGTCCCACCAGACGTGTCTGGCCTGTTCCAAACCTGCCCTGCTGAAGGATGAGAGGAACCACCTCGGCCACAAGGCCACGTGCAGGAACGGCAGCACCCCTGCTCCAAGCGAGAAACGTGTGGCACCCGTGAAAGAGACAGAAATCCAGAACTGCCGAGTTCAAAGCCGCTCCCACTATCTTCACCTGCCTGGAGAAAACATGAAAGATGGAAACACAAGCAGTACTGAAGGGTTTGTATCACAGACTCCCAGACCAATTGGAAGGGGTTGTATTTCCCTTCTGTCCCCTGCTGCACTGAAAGTCATCTCTGAATGTCTCTTAGGGGAGAAGATACCTCACTGCAGAAGTCCAGGAGGAACATTCTTGTAAGAGGTCCAAATTTTTAATGAAGCCAGCTGCTTATTGCCACTGTCAGGCTTCTATTTACAACAAACCATGGTAGCTGATACTGTTTTTGTCTTCTGGCATGATAGAGACAGAGTTGCTGCTAGGAAGAAACACAATTTTCCATCCCCCACCTGGTAGTCAGGGGTTGGAGCGAACAGAGCAACTATCTAAACTAACTTCCCTGTGTCCTTACCCATCTCTTGATAAGCTGAGCATTTCCCAGGCGCCTACACAGGCTCACACGGCTTTGGTGTAACTTCAGGAGCTAAGGCACTGCCACATTTAAATGTGGAAATTTGTAACACGGTTCAGAATGTGAAAGAGGAGGTCACCAGCATGAGCACGTGGAACAGCTAGAATTGAAGGAATCATTAAAAAAGCAATCAAACAAAAAACTTACACAAAAAAAACCCCAAAAAACCCCAAACCACAGCACATGGCCAAAACCCCTGAAAGCTTGAATTCTGCAGAGATGAACAAGCAGGCCTGATCCACCATGAATAGTGTTCAACTTTGACAAACTCATCTCTCAAAGCACAGAAAGCAAGATAAAGGCAGCTACAGGCACAGCAAATACTTGCAGCTGTCAGCATACTAAAAACAGGGATAAGTAAAAAGGCTGATATTTTGTATATCTAAAAATTATATATTCATAAACTACATAACACAAGTGTGCCCTTTAAAATTAATTAACACACAACTGATTTAAAAAGCCCAGTATTCAGATCAAATTTTTGTTGCTATTGGAAAGCACCTAAATATTTTGACTTGCCATTTGTATTTAGCAGCATTATTATCAGTGGTTTAGCTTAACTTCTGGTGCTAGCAAATGGCATCTTCCATCTTAACCAAAGCACTGCGGACATATAGTTTCAAAATCAACTTCCACAGATCCGAAGTCAAAAAAAGCTCAAGTTCCTTCTGAAGTTCTCCACAATTCTGAGTAGATAAAAGACAACAGAAGAAACACAAACAGATCAACACCTTCAAAATGTGCCTGCAGAGTCAAGAGCAGAGGACAGCAGCCTGGGATCCTGCTCCACCTCGAGAAGCTCCAGAGACACAAACCCCATCTGCTGGGTGGCTGCCTAAAAGATGACTTGACCAGGCAGCGATACCAAACACTGGGGTGTATTTTTCTGTTTACAATTTAATGTTTCCCTACTCCAACTGTTTAGCTGTTTGGAGAGTCTCTCCCAGCAAACGTTACTCTCCAGTTTGGCAGCAGGGACTTACCGCTCCCTTCCAGGCCTGGACAGGAGCCAGGGGTGCCCCTCCCATCCCATACGCCGCTTTTCAAGGAACAGCTTAACTGGTGATAGCCCACTTTGGCAGCACCGGGCCGCACATCTGGCCAGCTGGGCTAGCAAATTACTTGACATTAAATGGACACTGGGAGAGAGACATGA
>VWZU01019331.1:519311-548888 GCA_013397095.1 Sterrhoptilus dennistouni | reverse complement strand
CAGGGCCAGTCCTGCGGTGCCCGGAGAGCCGCCCTCAGCGGGGAAGGAGGACAGGACAGGGTCGGCCGCGCCGATCCCGACCCGCCACTGGCACCTCGTGGGAGGCAGATACTGCGGGCACCAGACCTGCCTCGTGGGGTGTTTTTTTTTAAAGACACAGATTGTTTCCATTCTTTGTGGGCGATCGCGGGTTTGCCCTCGCGGCCGTGGCTCTATGCTCGCCCGGAGGGAATTCAGGATGGGCGCGTTTTTAAACCACACAGCACATGGAAGGGAATTAGTAACATGTTTTCTGAAGAGTTGCTGTCAGCCTGGATGAAACTATGGCAGGTCCGCTAGAAGGGCTCCCACCAGAAACACCGTCAATAAAAGGAGCCCCTTCCATCCACCTCCTGTGTCAGAATTTTTTGTGTGTACATATCTATGAGCCATCCGGAGCAGTGTTTCCCAAACCTAGGCGGCTGCTGGCAGCTCACCTGGTCTCCAGGATGTCCAGCCATTGATGGGCTCCCTCAGGGGAAGGAAGGGTGGCTGGGGAGGTTCTGAAGAGCTGTGGAGCAAGGAGGGGTAAGAGCCTACAGCACCATTAACTTCTATTCTATGGTGTTGCTCTGATGCCAAAGTCTGCGCTGGAAAATGGCCCAATCGCCTGCGCTTTTTTTTTTTTTTTTTTTTTTTTTTTTTTTTTTTTTTTTTTTTTTTTTTTTTTTTTTTTTTTTTTTTTTTTTTTTTTTTTTTNTTTTTCTCCCAAGAAAATTTCACTTACATGTGATATGGCAGTTTCATTATTTCAAATTTCACATTATTGAGCAATAATGTGGCTGGCTCTTCTGGGGATTAAAAATAGGTAGTGGGGCTTTCCAGCGGTAATCATGAACCCGCTGAACTTTCTGATTTTCAACTGGATTTTCTATGCCAGCACAGACAGGGACACAGATAAGCAGGAGTCACATCACTGAGCTGGGTTTCTCCTGCTGTGGAAGAGGGATGCAGGAAAGGGAGTAGGACATGGAGGTCTGAGCACCCTACAGCATGACAATCTGATCTTCCACTTCTCCCTCAAATCCATCCAGTGTGTCAGCCTGAGCTGTCATGTAATTATTTTTAATGTACTGATTTATATAAGGTGTGGGCCAAGCTGTTTAACGTGAGTTTTTTGGAAACAGCTTTGTGTTTCCAAAAACACAAACAGTTTTTGCTTTGTGGCTGTTTAAGCCACGAATCTGAGAAGGTGTGCAGCAGGGTGTATTTGGCAGGTGCTTCATGTGTAAAGAATTTGGGCACAGCCAACATTTAAATTGGCCACAACTGTCTTCATTTTGTGATTACCAGTTGCAGAGAGATCTTCACACCAGAGGATCTTTCATGTATGGCTGGGCTGGTTCTTGTGAACCAAAAAGATCCCTTTGTGGTATAAACTTCTGTAGATTTAAGTGGTCCTCTAGATCAATTTTCTTGGCATCAGAAGAAGCTTCATAGTTAATTAATTTTTCTTTAATGCTTACAAATAATTTTATAATACCCAGTCGAGTTGATATGCAGCAGAAAGTTGGATACAGGCAAGGCGAGGCAGCCCTAGTGTTTCTGCCTGCGTGTCTGAGTTTTAATTCCTGTCACGAAGCGCAAAGTGACATTGTTTTCTGAAAGGTTTGAAATGTGTAACTAACAGCAGTGAGATGCTTTTTCTACCATATGTGGTCATGGAAAATCTCCACAAGACCTTAACTCTGGTTAAGAGAAGAATAAGGAACCTGTTGTCTGAAGAAGGCTGGGAGCTAAAAATGATTTAATGTTATCATGCAAAGCAACTTTAGTGCTATGAAAGCCTGCCATAATTTTTTTCTGTTACCTTCCTATATCTTCAGAATTCTTTTTTTTCCTACTGAATGGGATATTTTTACTCTGTTCAGCAAGAGAGGAAAATAAACCTGAAAACATTCTGTTTGCAAATCCTCAAACACTTGTTCCTAAGTATTAAAAAAGTAAACATTTGACCTAATTTTAAAGTAGTGTTGAAAAACTTGGCTAAATGCCAGCGATTCTTGCTTTGTGTTCACTATATCAAAATGTCATACTGATCATGTGTGCTGGTTTCAATGGGGTTTTTTTGTATTTATCTATCTTTGCTCTTACATGTCAACTTTGTATCTTAGTACTGCAGAAGCAATCTTGCAAAAAACTGGCTGTAAAGAGAAGATGAATAGAAGACAAAGGATCATGGGGTGTTCTACTGAAAGAAGTAGACATTAATGTATTTTACTATTTTGTATAGAGTGATTATTTATTTGTAATTTTAGTTTAGCTGAAAAAATTTCTTCCAAAGCATAGTGTAGTCTAAAGAGACATTTATTTTTGCTCTCTAATTATAATCTTACTTATAAGTTATGCCAGAGCTGTGCTTTAAGGGTGGAGGTAATACCTTCTTCAGAAAATATGAAATAGCAGTGACATGCTGCAACACATATCTTATACTGTTCTTCCTGAATTGCCTTATGATTTTTGAATGGACACTGTTTACACACAGCTGTTTCAGGGCTTGCATTTTCACTTCAAATCTTCACAGGAACACGTGAAAATGCAAGCCTATCTGTCTGCTGTCGAGCCAACACAAATAGTTGTTTCAGTAAGGATTTTTACTTCATCATGTCAGTGAGACATTTGCACTATTTATGAAAGCTTCCAGTAATGGGCTGTCTACAACTCCCTTGGCTTACAGGTTTCTCTCAAGCAATTTGAAAATTGCTGTGAACCTTTCCTTTGTGCTGACATTGGATTTCTGCTGGAACCTCATCGATGTTGCAGCTTCCTTTAACATATGAAAATACTCCAAAAGTTTCACCACTGTTGTGTGGGGGGTTTCTTAGCAGTAGTAAATAGTCATTTTAAGAAAATTAAGAAGTAATATTTAAAAAACTGATAGAAACCAGCATATATGTAGGTTCAGAGGTTTACTGTGAGGCGAGATTATCCTTTAAAGGTGTCTTGCCTTTAAAAGCTGGAGTTAGAGATTTTTTCCTTTAGAGTTCCACGTAGAATGAATTACCTACTGGTACTCAACTGTAGTTTTCTTCATGTAAGTCTACTTGTCTCTCCCACAAACTCTGTGTTTTATTCAAATGCTCAAGCATCAGTTTTACAATTGATAGAACTTGCAAGTAAAACCTTGCAGTGTTTGTTGTCCTTGGGCTAAAATAAGAATCTGCCCACTTCTTACACAGCTGTGTTCTGTGTTACAAAATGAAATTATTAGAGATTTAATTATTAACATTATATATTCTTGGTCAGCAAAATTCAATCATGGTATATTGAAATGGAACTTTAAATGCTTTGCTTTCAGTAACTTTAAAAAGTATTACAAACAATGAAAGGAAAATCTTTACGTCTTTTGCTTCTTTATTAAATGAAATTCATTTCGAAACAGCAGCACGTTGGCTTTTCTAGCTGATGGAAATGCAGAAATGCAGAACACCTTCTCAGCTTTAGATTACTTCTTCTTTATCACCTGCAAAGGGGGACCAAACCCAGTAATTTAAAGCTTTTGAAAGGGGAATTAAATGCTTTGCTCTCAAATCTTGCCTTTTGTGAAAACGAGAATGAATACGCAGAACTGGTGATTTCTAAGTTATCCTCGTCTCAGCTTCTGCACTGGAAATTTGTTTGGCTCCACTGTGTTGTAGCCACCCCTGTTGGTTTGCCAGAGCTTTTGAATGTGTCCTTCTGGGATGTAACTATCTTTTCTCAGTGTTTTGTCCGTACACATTATCCTCTTTATTCATTTCATTTGCAGCCTTGTTGAATTGTGTAGGAACCCTTTTGACTTTTCTCACACTTTAGCTGTTACTGCTGTCTTATCCATGAAGTGTTTTGCTGAGGAGAGCAGAGCTGTGTGTTTTAGGGATGGGGGTTATAATAGGCACTTTTCCATTGTGATTTTGTTTTTTTTAATTGCAGAGATTTCCTGTTCTATGGTACACCAGGGACCGGAAAGAGACTGGTAGCTTGTGCGGTTGCTAATGAATGTAGCCAGGGTGATGGGGGAGTAATTTCTTTTAATGAGAAATGGTGTCAACTTCCTGAGTGAATGGGTAGGAGAATATGAATGACAGTTTCATTTATTGTTTGAGCAGCTAAGATTGAAATGTGCCACATGTTCTGTCTGAGTTGTAATTTTCTGTGGTCAAGACGAAATTCTTTTTCATGTTTTGTCAGGTCCTTCCACTGAAATGGGACTGTCAGTGTTTCCTTTTCTAGAGGGGTTTTGAGGGTCTGGAAATCTTGGGATGTATTGGGAAATATTAATAGTGCAAACAAGAAAATTTTGCAAAGCACCATCATCCCCCTCAAAAAACCCCCAAACTAACCAGTTCCAGTGCTCTTGTAACTATAATGGTTTTCAGGTATTTTCTCTTTCAAATAGTGCTGTTTTCCTGATGTCAGTGTTCCTGCGTTTTCTTTGTAGGCCTACCAGCTGCAACCTTCAATTGTTTTCCTGGATGAGACTGATGCACTTGCTCCCGTATGCAACAGCAAACAAGACCAGGTTCATAGGTAGGACATGTCTTGTATCTTGTGTAGAAGGTGCTGTGCTATAAAGAACTGTGTTAGTGAAATAGGTGTAGTTAACAAAAACTTTCAAAGAAGAAAAAAACTCAAACACCAAGCGATCCCACATTTATATGACAGATGCACAAAATTCCAGACAGGACTTTCAGATGCACTTCAGGAGCCACCAGAAGCAAGAAATTATCTTCCCTGGGAGTTGGAACATGGCACATGACAACAAGCCAATCCCTTTTCTGCACTATGTTGAGCCTGCTCTGAAGGCTTTCCAGGGGGAAATTAGGGGCTGTTCCCAAAGTCACTGTTAGTTTTCCATCCTTCTGAGCTGCCCAAGAGATGTAAAATTGGGAGCAGGAAGGACTCATAGGACTGTCTGTGCTTGTATGACAGCAGGTGGTTGGCCAGGAACATGCACTGTGTCAGGCACTGCAGGACACAATTGATGAAACAAGTGTTGCCCAAGTTTTGGAGGCCACCTTCCACATCCCATTTTTCCTGCCAGGCCATGGAACTCTTCTGTGGAAGAAGATCCTGTTCTGGCAGGGCCGTTTCAAGATGGAGGAGGACATTCATGGAGAAGCACCACCATTGCAATGGTTGCAATACCTTGGTTTTGGGTCCTTTCTTTCTTGCATGCCTAAACTCTCTGCAGAAATCAGAAGCAATTTAATTGTCCCACATGCATCAGTGCCTCTTGCACAGCGGTGCTGCACAGGACTTTCTGCTGAACCCCATCTTTGTGTCTTCCAGAAGCTCACCTGCAAATTTTCTTCAATTTCTGGATTTCTCATTCCCACAGTATCTTCCATAAAGATTTGCACTCAACTCAGCTTTCCCACACCAGCATTCTGTGTCTCCTGGGACTCAGTGCCTGTTCCAAGGGGTAAGCCTGGAGTAACAAGGGTGGTCTGAGTCAGGGTGTCCCTGCAGCCTCCTCGTGGCTCCAGTCCCATCTTGTGTTCAGGCAGCACATGAAAGCACACAGCAAAGACTGAAACCAGCACTATAAGCTGGAAATCAGATCAGGGTGCTCCAGCCCCAGCTGTTCCTGGACAGGGTGAATTCCTGTCCTCCCTGTCCACAAGACAGTGCATGGTGTTAAAAAGCCACTATGGAACGGTCCTGGAGTGACTGGGAAGGACTGAAGGCAACCACAGAGACACAAGGTGACATAGGAGCTTCTCCAAGGATGTTGATTCCAACCCAGGGGGCCCCAGCATCAGGATGGCCTCAACCCCAGGGACCCCAAGAGCCCATGCCTGGAATCCCATGCTACATCCCAACCTACTGCCATCCCCCCAATGTGCACACCCCTTTGGGCACCATAGCCTGGCAAGCTCATCCCAGCACGCTGTGCCTGCTGAGCCAGCACTCCTGAGACCCCTCACTCAACCAGCACTGTTCCACCACTGTGTCCCTGCCTGAATCAGTGAATGCTGGACTGATGCCAGAGGGTTCTGTGTTTCCTGGGTGTCCCCATTCATTGGCTACGCGTTCCCTGGTGTTGAGTCCAGTCAGAACACACCCATGTCTTGATGGGTTTGTGTATCCTATGGATCTGCATGTTCAAAACTAGCATACATCTCCAGAAATAGAAGGACTGATGAATGAGAAATTAAGTAATTTTTTATCATCTGTCATTCTGTAAAGTGACAAAATTTCACCTGTTGATCATTTTTCTCTTTCTCTTTGCTCTTCTTTTGTTTTTTCTCAATGTTTGTGGTTTTGGCTATTTCCCAGTTTTCTTCCATTTCCAATGTGTTGCTTTCTGTGCTGCTGCTGCTCCTTTTCTTTCTCTTTGTCTTGCTGCTTTGACTCTCCAGAGCTGGCACTGCTACTCTGCCTTCCAGCTTGACTCTCCAAAGGCTGCGGCTACACTTATCTGCACACACAGATTAAATTACTATAATTCAGTCACCCTCTCCCCAGGATTTTTCCTCCCAGATTTGGCCTGGGTCTTTTTTTTTTTTTTCTTCTGCATATGCTTACACCAAAACTTCTTTCAGCTGCTGACATAATGCCTGACAAGACGTCAAAGGTTCTGCTTGAAGGTAGGACAGCTGCTGCTTTGTGAGTGTAGAACAGACCAGAAGGGTCAGTCTGCTTCCACTCCCTTCTAGCCCATGATCTACCAGACCTATTGATGGATTTCAACTGCTGTATACTGGCCTCTACTGGTACCTGACACGCATTTTTAATGTTTATTGTCCAAATCTGCGTGCTCACTGACTGCACTGTGTGTTACTGAGGATGACTGACTGATCAGAATATTGACAATAGAAATGTCATAGAAGTTTAAGAGGGATACTTTAACTCCAGCATTTGTGTGTCTTTTATATTCCCAATCTGCAGTTTTACTCACTGAAAAGGTCCCTTTGTCTTTTCAGCAGAGAGGGATGTTCCTTGGATTGGAGAAATACTGTTCCAATACCTGTCAATAATTAGAATCATTGTTGATGAATTACTTTTTAGCCAAACTAAGGAAGTTTTGGGGATTGCCACCCACTATAAACCCCCATCTATAATTAATGTGTGAATATGATCTGGAATTGAGAGCATGAAGCTATCAATAGTGCCAGAAATTTTTGGTACACAGCAATACTGTCTGGTTTGGGGATTTCGCTGGTGTAGTAACCTTTGAAGACGTCGAGCTGGCTGGGTCTGATGTTTCAACCAGTCTCTCTTCCACTCTCTCGAACAGTGAAGAGTCATCAATCTCCAGGTTAATGAATAAACCACATTTCAAAGCACTCCAAATTAAACAAAACACTGACATTTTTGAAGGCTAAATCTCTCTCTATATTCACACCACCAGAAGGAGGAGGCAACCATTTTCCTTCTGCAGATGATCACTAGTTGAACTAAGAAAATAGGTCAGACTAGAAAAAATAGTTTTTTGACAGCTAGAAATGAATTTTCCTTTCCTGTTGTTGGCCTGAACCTGCAGGTTCAATTGCAGGACAATATTGTTTGCTCACAGCACTTCACCCGGTTGAGGATCCTTGTAAAATCATACAGAGACAGCTGACATTGGCATCTCCGCCTCACCACTGCAGCTCAAACACCTTCTTGTCTACCACCACTTAAATGGAGGAAAAAAGGCAGAAGAGATGTCTGTGCTTTGATATGGGTGGCATGAGAAGGAACAGAAGAATTGTTTTCAAAGGCTTTCTTATTGTTTCATACAGTTTAATGAGGTTTCTATCCCAGGAAAATCAGAAGGGCATGACTCCAGCAAAGTCTTGTGCAAGTATGACCAAGTTTAGTTTTTATCTCAAAGCCCAGGTAACAGTCACATTCACAACTTAACAATATTATTAAAATTTCCCCCTCTTTTCCCTTAGATATACCTTACCTTGCCTATACCAAAGTTAGGTATCTAACTCCCATGATTACGTGGAATCATCCATGGAAGCAATTCTAGAAGACTATTCCATGCAGCAACAGGCAGTACTGTAGCACATTATGAATGCAAATGGATGACAACTGCCTGTGAGAAATAAAAGCTGACTGCACTACATGCTCAAATGCATGTAAAAACAGTTTAATCACCAACCCCTCCACTTCCTGCACACTCCATCACAGGTTTCTTTGCACCTCAGGTGTCAAATCTGACCTGAGGCTCTCAGGCATGTAGGGAAGTGACAGAGAGTGATGGTTCTCAACAGACTCCTAAAATATGTGTGTGAGCTATCAGCACTATCAGGATGTATTAAACGATTTTACAGTACCTGCAATAAACATTCATTTTTCTCATCAATCTTACGACAGTGTCCACTGAAACACTGTATACTGCTAGAGGAAAATTCCTTGGAAAAGAAGGAAGAACATAGTTCCCTTCCAACTCAGAAGGCTGGGTACCCTGAGGGCTGCTGGTCTTACTGTTAAAGATTGTGGCATTAAGCACCTCTGCTTTTTCCTCATCACGTTATAAATGGGCTTTTGGAGACAGGTCACTGAACTAATTTTGAAATGAAGGATTTTTTGAGGTTTTTTTTCATGAGACACAAAGTTTTTATGAAAGGCTTTGCTGCAATAATTTTCTCAAAGGCTATGGGGCTCAGGTTGTCCACAAGAAAGGAGTGTGGGAGGAGAGCTTCAGCTGTGAAAGCTGGTTTGTTGGTTTTTTGGTGGTGTTTTTTTTTTTATTCCTGAGAGCTACTTCTTGCTGTAGAAGTGGTTGTTACCTGCTGTTAGCTGAGTCAGGAGAATTACAGAGTAAACTTGCCTCAACAAGTCAGAATTTCCTTCTTAGCTCAATATAAGTCATTCAGATAACTGTGTTCTTCTTTCTTTTTCCACGAAAGTTCAGTTTGCATCCTCTGAGTCTATTCCTGTGGAAGAACATTAAAATGTCAAAGACAACTGGAAAATGGGTCAAAAAAATGAAACAGAGTGATCCTTGTGGCTAAGTCTCCTTCTGGAAATAAGAGTATCACATCTCCTAAACAGTCACACCTAAGCAAGGAGAGGGAAATATTGGATTGCCAAAAATCTCAAACTTTCCGTGGGTTCAAAAAACAAGGGAAAGTCAGACTGGTCCTTTAGCTCCTTTTTTCTTCCTGAGGACAGTTACAGTATCAGGTTTTAGCTTTCTTGAATCCATTGTTAATTCTTTTGTGTCTTTCCCAAATCAGCAGTTTCTTGTATAACGCTGCTGCCACTCTAGTTATGCTGGCCAAACTCAGGTTTTTCAGAAGCTGCTGGTTTTGATTCTGTAGTTTGGTTTTCAAATGGTACCTAATTAAAAAAATAATCTCTTGGCTTTCATTTCTTCTATGAGTGGGTTCCCAGTAATAAACAGTGTAGGTAAAAAAGCTGTACTTCAAGCAGTGTGGACCCAGAGTCACATGTGAAATAGAATAATTAAGTCCTAAAGTTTGCAATGCAAGATGCTTTTCCTAACCTAAGTTACTTGGAGTTCTGCTGTACAGTGCTGTAATAGCAATGTCACATTTTTCCCTAGTGCTTTTTTTTTTTGTATCCCAGTTTCTCATTTTTATGGAGTGGTGACTTTTGCTAGAAAGTAAAAGTCAAGCATTTCTTAGTGAAAAAATGGTAACGGTTCTCTCTGTTATTGCAGAGATATACCTATTCCAGGTATGGGATACTTCACTGATACTGTATTCCAAAGAAAGAGAAATCCTGACTTAAGACATCTGTGTCACTGCAGATTTGTAGTACACCCTATGGCTCATGCAAGATAGTCTCAGGTGGATGGAGAATCATGAGTATGTGATGGGAAAGCAGAGAAAATTTACACATGGAGAGCATTTTTGGATTACCCTGAGCTCAGAGTAAGTCTGATTTCAATTTTGTTAACACTAAAGTAGGACATTTTCTTGATACTTGTACAGTTGCAAGTTCAGTTGGTTGTTAACCAATGCCAATTCAAACAATTATGGGAGGGATATTTAGCTTGTGAAATAATTCAACCTGTAATGGACTATAACTTGTTTCCACAGCTGGTGTAGACTGTTCCTCTTGCTTTTAGTGAACTAAATTTTGGGAGATTGGTTTCTCTTTTTAGTTTTTAATGTAAAAGGGGTTTTTACATTTTAAAATAGCCCACTGACAACCTCCTAGTAATGCTGGTTATTAATGTCTTCGCAGTTTTTATGATGGATTGGGGTGGGGTTGTTTTGGTTTGCTGTTTGCATGTTTTTATTTAACAGGAACCAGAAAAGGGTTGATTTTCAGCAGTGATGACTTTAAACCTGAAGTTTAGTGACCTGAAGTTCATCCTGGACAAAATTCTAATACTTGCTTTTCTCAAATTCTTTCAAAATCCAGTGTTAGAATTGTGCCTACACAGAGTTGCAGTGTTATAAGGTTACCCCAGTCCCCTGTAGGAAAGAAGCTGCCATCCCAGGCTACAGTAGGGGAAAGGGTCAAGAACGGGCCTAGCTACAGCTTTGCATGGATTGGAGAAAGTTGGAGAATGACCTGCCCTTCAGAGGATATTGCTACGAGGAAAATTCGGGAAATTGCTAGGCTGAAGAGCTGGAGTATGGTCAAGTCAGAGGAGGCTGACGTTTACCTGCCAGGATGAGAAAGGGAGTATTACAGAATCACAATCATTTAGGTTGGAAGAGACCTCTGAGACTGAGTCAAACCTTTAACTGATCTCCACCTTGTAAACTAAACTACAGCACTAAGTGCCACAACCAGTTGTTTCTTGAACACTTCCACGGATGCCACCACTTCCCTGGGCAGCCTGTTCCAGGAAGTTCCAGTCTAACAACCCTTTCCACAGAAAAAACCCCGCCCCAATGCCCAGCCTAAACCTCCCTTAGCACAGCTTGAGGCTGTGTCCTCTTATTTTGTCACTAGATGCCTGGGAGAAGACTTTACAGCAGAGTGATTCCTTTTGAGAGCACAGACAGGTCTGCTTCAACTGTCCTGACTCATCACATCTGGAACAAAACATGACCAAGTGCAGAAAGAGGTGTTTGTAATGCTTGCTCCAGATCACTAAATAATCAGAGGCAATCTGCAGCTGGCCTGGTAGCAGCAGAAGAACCTAAGCCTTTGCTCTTCATTTGCCATGAAGAGCTGCAGTGCCTGCAGCTTCTCACCAGACCTCTTTGCCACATTCAGAAACACCAGTGATACAATACTGCAGCTGATCTGAAAAGTGGACAGAGCCTGTAAAGATTTTACATTAAAAAACCAGTCAGTATGCTGCCAATCAAGTCATTCTTGTTTTGTATCACCTTGATTATTCCACCTCTAGTAATAGAGAAACCAGGAGCCTGAGCTGAACAAAGAGAAATGTCTTGCTCAGGAATAAAGATATTAACCAAGATCTGTATCACAAACCAACTTCAAACATGTAAAGCAAAATCACCCAACAAAGAACTTAATGTTGGGATCCTAAGATTTCTACCAGGCTGACAGTTTGTGATTAAAAAAGCCACAAACCTTGTTCACACAAATTCATTATGTAGCATTTTACACAAAAATACAGGATGTTGTTATACAGCCAAGCATCTGGGGTGATTAGTCCTAATTTAAGAAAAAAAAATCTCTAGGAAAAGCAGCTATTTACTAGAACAAGGATGAAGGCACAAAAAACTACCAAATTTGTGCAATTGAATCAAGCTGAATGTTAGGAAGCATTATTTTACTATATAACAAGTCAAACAGAAATACTTACCTTGACTCTAAGAGATGCTGAGTACAAAGCTACTAGCAATTTTCCACAAAAAAAACCCAGACCAGTATCTTTAAAGAGAGAGGGGACTAAAATTACCTGAAACATTCAGGAATGTTTTCACATTACCAAAGAAAAGGAATTCATGGAAGCCACATAGGAGTGTCCTGAGAGACATGCTGAATACTGAACAAAGGGGCAGCAGAACCCACATTGCAATGACAGCTGTGGGCAACAACAGAGATGAGGCCAGGAGAAAGATACAGCCAAACCAGAGTGAAAATACTAGAGATAAAAAATGTATTTTGTTTTATCCATGCTAATCCATACAAATTAATGTATGGGCTCTCTTCCTTGGTTGCAAAGTTATCCTCCCACTACCTACAGTCACTTCAATGCTCAATCACAACACACGGTTAAATAATTTCTGCCAGAACTTTTCCTGACAGTTTTCTTGCATTCAAATATACATGCTCATTCTTCCAACTTTGAAACATCATCACTACTTGAAGGAAGCCTGCTCCTTGCACTATACAGAACTACTTAGCTGATATATAGGCTATTTACTGTAACAGCTTTTGGGCACAAAGCAAGCAGTCTTTTTTCTTTTTCCTTTTCTCAGCAAAGAATCAGAACTGTCAGAAGTGTCCATTAGCACAGTGTTTGTCCAAGCATTCTGTCATACTGCTGTTATTACAGAAAGACAAGAAAAGCAATCTCAGACAAGGACGTATAACTTGGCAGACAAGTAAAAAAGAGGTATCAGCGTAATATTCCAAGAAGAAACTTAGCTACTGCCAGCAAGCTGACAGCTACAGTTCATGTACATCTGCTGTTTCCCTGGAACTGCATTTTGCAGAAGTGTGAAGTCAGACACTTCACAATTCTAGCAAGTTAAGACATTAGAGAAAAAACTCAGCACCCTGAATCCATATTAAAATAACCCAACTTTAATATGTTTTTTTCCAAGATCTAATATACAAATACAATGGTAGTAATGTACTCTTCTTTTGTAAGCTTGGATGAAATATATTGAAGTCCACTTTTTGCACGTTATACAAATAATCATCTAAAGCAACCTAGAAAAGAAGAAAAAAGCTTAATAGATATGGTGCACACAAATAATTAGGCATTAAGTTGAAAAAGCAATACAAGAAACCGAATGATGAACTGCAAAAAGGGCATGACAGTTTGCCTGTGCTATTAAATGGTAGTGTAATCACCACATTCCAAGCATTTAAAAAAGTCAAGTTTTATGAAGAAAAGCATTATCTTTTAGTAGACCAAACACCAAATTATGAAAATAGACAGGATTTGGGGCTCTTGCATCAGAACAGCAGTCTATGAATAAATAGACTTCTTGGGTGGAATGACGTAGTTGAAAGAGAAGGATTAGAAGTGTTGATCAGAACTGGAAGGTTCTACAGTCAGGCACACATTATGATTTCTATGAGTTTTAAGTATTACATCCTCCCAAAATAGACAAGTGAAGTAGTAGTTAACCATGCTTAATTTGGTACTCTTCACAAATGTATAGCACAGTAATAAGTCCATCACTTAAAGAGTGCATATATCACACCCACCGTACAGAAAAAAGCAGGATACGCCTTCACAGGAACTTTCTTACTGAAAGATCTAGCCTAAAAGTAAATGGGGTAAGGTGGGAGGGAAAAACAAAACACAAAATAAAAGCACTTATCAGAAGAATTTAACATTTCTGATTAAACATCAAGTACTATATATAATGCTTAATTACTGCTTATATATATATAATCTTAATGCTTATATATTGCCTAATAAGGCAACCAACTGTATTACTAGCGTTATCCCTTTTTATTTTGACATCCTGAAACTGTAATGTTTCATTCCACGAAAGCTGTGTACAAAAGAAGTTGCACGAAGGTATGTAATACTGGGAGAGGCTTGCTAAAATAATGACGTGATTTGACAGACCTCAAGACTACATACTATAATCCAAGGTAGGTTAGCATGCCTTGTTCCAACAAAGTCCCCATTGCATCTGGCTTAGCAAATACAGTTTAACCTTTTTTTTTTTTTTTCCCCCAATACAAAGAAACTATGGAAGATCAGAAATGCATTTTTCTGAGTGCATCTTTTTGGTTCAACGTTGCCATCAGTCCCAAGAGTCCAGTTGTAAATGCTCTGGTTACATTTCTGAGATATCAAAATTATTTCAGTTCCTCAGTATCTACATATAAAAATCTAAAGCATGGCTGCATCAAATCTGCAATTTAAACTTATATTTAACTCAGAACATCTAACAGAGCTGAACATGTCCTCCTGTAATGCCTGTCTATAAAAACAAAATCCCCCTTGTTTTGCCTTTTCTTACAGGCTAAAACAAATTAACGCTCTATAAATACTGATAAGAATGTATGAGTTTGTTTAGTTTTTCACAAACCTTTCCAGGCAACCGAGAAAATGAGCCTGAAACTTTAGGAGGAATAAATTATCAATCTTTTCAGAGGACAAATTATTTTAAAATTCTGAGATATAATAACACCTGTATGTGTTTGTGCATATCAATTTCTAAAATAGAAAAATGTTCTTCCCTGATCTAATCCTCTGCCTTTCTATTATTAAGTGCAAGATGAAAAAATAAAGTAGTCTTGTTTGACCTCCTCAACCTAGAATGGGTCATATGTCATCCAGAATGCATTTTATCTCCCTTGGTAAGCTGAGTCCCATAATGATGTAGTACAACTGAGACAAATGTAAAGCCAAAAGGGAGACCCTTTTCCACAAGAGGAATCAGGGAAGGGGTGCTGAAGAGAAAGAGGGAGAATGTGTAAATGTATTTGTAGGCTTCCAAAGGGAACACTTTGCAGGACTGACAGAACACTCTGTTATACGCTTTTATGCTGATAAAACACACAATTCCTCAGGAAAACTGCAATCTTCATTATATTTTTGCCACCTGCTGGTCAGCAGTTGCAGTGTCAGGAAGACCTGACCATAATCCAGAAACTTTCCTCCCAAGCTTAAGGGCCACACGACTGCAATGTACTTCATGTAACATGGCTGAGACTCCATTCAGCATTTCAGATTTATGTGTCTTCTGGATGTGAAATGGGAGTGGTAACTGTTACCCTCATCCTCTAAAATACATGGTTTGTGTAACAAATGCTGAGATAGCTGAAACCTCTCTGCAGGTTTGAACTTTACCCTACCCTGTAATCGCAACTAAAACAAAGGATAAGTGGCTATAAAGACCCTCAGGCAAAACAAAATGGTGATTTTATACAGCAGAGTAGATGCATTTAAAGGCACCAGCCCATTAGAATCACCAAAAGTCCTAAAATACCCAGCAAATGCTGCCAGCAAAAGCCTATTTCATCCATTAGGCAGAAAGTATCCTTGTCCTTGCATTAACAAAGACCATCTGATTATGAAGAAGGCCAATACTCTGTTACTACTGCCAGTTATAGCCAGTTCAAGTGGTTTGAACATTCTAGAGTTCCTGCACTGTCAACTATTCACCGATGATGGGAGATTAGAAGCAAGTATTCAGAGAGGAATTTTGTTTAAATTTTAATTAAGATGATATAACCCATGCATTAAAAAACATACAAAGGGGTGAGAAAATGGGAGGAGTGCCAGGATCAGTTGAATAAAATGCTAATGCTGCCCTAATCTGGTTTCTTTGTATTTATACTTTTCTCTGTCATCTCCAATTACATGATCACATTGCGTATTTTCCACAGGACACTCCCAGTGCATAACATGGGCAGGGCTCTAGGAATGAAGTGGGAAGAAAGGAGGCCTGTTCTCTTCAGAAGTTGGTAGGCTCATCTTGGGAACCAGGGGACCAATACACTATAAATTATCAAATTACCTGAAAGCTTCTGAAGAACCAAATTCTCTTCCTGCTTCTGTCCCAAAGTTTCCATATAATACCAGCAACCAAATTTTAAATATGTGGACCATGAACACACATTACTCATCTTCCATGCCTCCCATTCCTGATATGAGGCATTTCAGGCTATGCACTTGGCATTCTTCTAAGCCAAAACTGCAACTAAAGGCAATGGGTTTTATATACTGTACATTACGGGTTGAAGTGTGGAGAATAAAAAAAAAAGAAATCAAAATATTTCAGCTTGAACAAAGATAATTGATAGTTTTGATTTTGTACTTGGTCTCTGTTCCCTGCTTCTAAATGGAATAAACAGTTTTCTTGGGCATGTGACCACAAAAACTGAGACATCAAGTTAAACAACATGAATAGGAATGCCTTAAATGCAAATAATAATTTGTGTCTGAAAAATAAAGCCAAAGGGTACACAGACTCATGGAATGGTTTGGGTTGAAAAGGATCATCTATTTCCAACCCTCCTGCCATGGGCAGCGACACTTCCCACTAGACCACGTTACTCAAAGCCCCATCCAACCTGCCCTTGGATACTTCAGGGATGGGGCATCCACAGCTTCTCTGGGCAACCTGTGCCAGTGCCTCACCATCCTCACAGTAAAGAATTTCTTTCTAATATTGAATCTAAATCTGCTGTCTTTCAGTTTAAAGCCATTTCCCCTTGTCCTTAATGCCCTTGTAAAATGCCCCTCCCTGGCTTTCTTGTAGGCTCCCTTAAGGTACTGGAGGGCTGTTATAACATATACACCTTATTACCATAAAATAAAAACATTAATCAGCTCAGTGGACGCTGACTGAAAAAACCAGGGATGCCACATTTGACCTTCAGAAAAAAGATGAAGGGCTCTCCTATTTCAACTGTGCAAGATACTGTGATCACAGGTAATGCTGTAATTGAGGATTGTATTAATGGTGCAAATGCAGGGATAAATCTGCCATTTCTTTACTCTGAAGTGGTATCTTTCCCCACTACCTTGACTGGAACCACTGGGTGCCATGCTCAAAGCGTACTTGTACGTGTAGACATAAGAAAGTCTTTGCAGCACTTTGTTTTCAAGCTAGAGGCAGAGAAAGCATTGCCAATAAAACACTCTGCTTTTGTACTGTGCACTAGCAAGCATATCAAAATGTAACTAGAATAAAAGCATGAAAGAAAAAATAGAGTAGGACTCTGCATTTCTTCAGGGCCCATCATCCACTGTTCCAACTAAACAAACTTTCCTAATTGGCTTTGCTGCATGCCAGGAAAGAAATAAACAGAAAGCACCTTTTTCAACATAGCTTTGGGCATGGCTGGTCATGTCAGGGAATGAATCCCCCCTCCCACACACTAACCAGCAGTTAAAGGCAACATGCTCTGTTTTCCTGGCAGCCATTCCACTGTGCTGTGAAATACCATATGCAGATGTACTTTCTGTGGTGCCCATCCCATGCTGGCACATAGCTGCATTTATAAAAGTCTACTTAAAGTTTCTCCTCCAGTAATAATTCTTTCAGGTAGCATTTATATGTATGAAATTGGACCTGGCTGTGAGTAAACTGTCTCCTATGCATAAAGATAATATTCATATGGAGGTAGTCGTAATATTTTAATCTCTTGTGTGGTGGGGTTTTTTTTAATGTAAACTCTCAAAATAATAAAAGGCAAAATATTTGAAAATAAGCATGCAGCTTTAAGTCTTCTAACAACAAATGCTTTGTTAAGACTAGCATCAGTTATTTTTATTTAGATAAATGAAAAGAAAGGAATCTCACATGTTCTAGATGAATATGGGCCTGGCTGGCGATGTCATAAATTACATCTCTCACATTTTTCTCTTGCTTTCCTCTTATGAAATCCTCTTGTGAAACTCCATGCTAGACACAGGAAGGAAAACCAAAATCAAAGAAGAAAAAAAAACCTCTATAAATATCAAGTTTCCATTTTTGCTTCTCAAAAACCTGTCCCAGCAATGAAGCTAAGGACTTAAGACTAAAATGGCCTAAATGTTCTACCATTGCACTCTCATTTTTAAAATTCCCTTTCTTTTGGTCAGTCACTTAGGAAAAAAAAATCAAGAGAACAAGAACAGTTGGCCCAGACCCTCTGCACAAGTTCGTTTCCTAAAATTTTGTGGTGAGCAAGATAAAGTCAGATTTTAAAATTTAGGGGATTTACATGAGTTTAGATACCTAATTTTTAAAACCATAATCCAAGAATCAATATTAAGCAGAAGAAAGCCAGTAACAGCTACCACAGAAGCTGGCTTTTGGATCTTGGGATTGGTGTGCACATCCCAGGCTTGCAAAAAAACCAACCAAGCAACCCTCAAACATCAAACAAAGCCATCTCCAAAACCCAACCAACCATTAAAACCCAGAACCACCAGAAAAGAACCCTTCCAAACCCCCAAAAGCCAACTCCAAACTTTTTCTTCAACTATAGCGACCAGTATTAAGACAGAATATGGGATATGCAGGATTGCCCCAGTTGCCCACTCCTCTCAGCAACCCTCAAGGATGTGAGCTGTAGGAGAGTGGGCAGAAAGGCTTCACAGGAGGTACAGACTCAGGAGAACTGCACAGTTCTTGCCAGCAGCTGAAATGCTTACAAGATTGTCTGCACAGAAGTGATACAAGCTGTTTTTACAGTTTCACAGCAGAACACCTTCCATGGTAAGGAAGGACTGAATTTTCAGGCTATGTTTGAAAAGCTGAAAACTTGGAAGGCCTCCCACAACATGCAGTCCCAGAAGGGCTGAAAGGAGAGGGCAATTACTTTCTGCAGTCTTATAATCCTGACCTATATTAGTACCTACATTTTTTGCAGCTACCTACATTACTAAACTTCCAATCCAAACTTTGAATTGTATTGAAATTATATTCAGAAAATACTAACACAACCACCTTAGCCATCACCACAATTATATAAATTTTGGTTAAGTTGAAAAAGGACATCATTAACATTTAAAAATAAAGACTGAAAATGAAGGACTAACAGCTGAGATGCCTACAGATTAACCCATGGAACATTAATGAAAAATTCTGAGCTTTAATCCCATTTTACCTAAACTGCAAGATCTTCTAAATTCCAATACAAATTTGATGTACAGTTTAAATAGTAGGACTATACCATCTCCTACAGAAACATACAGAATACAGGCCTATAACTGTCAAATATGGAACAGAAAAAAACCCATAAACCATCAACACATTATGAAAAAGCAATAAAGAGAAGCACGAGAAGATTGTTCATAAGTAGAATTTCTCACAGTGCTTCCTTTATGGCAATAGAAAAAGAAAAAAAAAAAAAAAAAGAAAAAAACCCCACTCAACCCCAAAACACAAAACCCCAGGCCTCATTACCTACATGCATTTTTATACATTATTGGAAAAATTCCTGAAACCTAAAATACTACTACATGTAATGATAACACACAAACAAACAAACCCCAAAGAGAAATCTAGTGTTTCTTGAAGATCACTCCTCTCACTTCCCAAAAGATATAAAACCGTAATAATGGCATATTAGCAGGCCACAGCAGAATGAGTAAAAATAAAGAAAAAACATACCACTTCTTTCTGGCATAATAAATTATGATCTCATATCTAGCTTTGACAAACACAGACAGAAAAACTACACTGTTCCATTCCAAACTATTTGCTTCTCTTACCAACATACAAATGTCCATGGGAAGAAAGACCTTTCGTCTTGTACAATGATACGGAGTTGCTCTTAAACAGGTAACTATGCCTTGTGCTTTCCCAATGTGACTGGCTGCATGGTCAGCATGGATGTCCCTCACACCTAAAATTGCAGAAACAATATGTTTAGGAACGTGCAGTCAGGCCTTCTGAGGGGTATGGTCTTCTCTGATGAGTATTACAGTCATCCTTTAGGAAAGCTACGTGCATTGGTCTATGAGAGAACTGTCCATGTGCATGAACTGCCTTAAGATCTCATCTCAGAGGTGCAAAACAGCAGGAAAATTCACACACTTACACATTCAGGAGCAAGATGCCTCTTGTTGCAGTTTGTGCAAAGGGTACACTTAGCAAAGCAGCACCTAGTCATATATACAACACTGGTATACAAACTCATTTTCATTGGCATATTCTCTCCCAGCATAACAGTATTCCAAGAACTGTTTTTCCTGCCAGAAAAAGTCATTCAAGTGTGAGATCCCTGACAAGCACTAATGCTTACAGTGTGGTTTCATGATTAGCTGCAGCTGATTCATCAGTGTAGTAAAGTCAAAGAGAATGAGCCAATGCTTCACCCCCCAAACCCTTATTTCTGCCCGCTCCCTGTGCTGTCAGGAGCAATGAGGCAAACTCCATCAGATCACCAAAACAATGGAAAACTAGTATGAGTTAAGTTACTGCACAGTCACACAACTGTGAGCCCTGAAGGAGGGAGATGAGTGGGGCAGAGCAGGACCATTGCTCTTCATGGCAAGATCATACAAGCTTGGCTGAGACTGATCATAAAGCTGAGTTGGGAAAAAAATGAAAATTTAAATTAAAATTTATAAAAACTCTAACAGAAGCAGCATTCTACCAAGAAAGAAATGAGGATAGAGCAATTACAGCTTGATGAGCCTAACTGACATCTGGAAATAACACTGGGGGTACCAGATTCACTGCAGAAGCCTGTCTGGGTCTCAGAATCCTCTGTGAAAGCATGACTATACCCAGCCTACAGGGACTGATTTTGGCAATGACAGCAAAAAGCAAAATGTGGCTTGAAGGAACCAATGGATATTATTTACTAACTATTTAGGTAATTAGTTAGAGAGCACAAATATTAACATTTTTAAATTACAGGAGTTGAGAGGAAGTACCAGGACTTTGGATGGCAAGATTACCAGTCAAAATGAGCTTGACAAAAGAAATAACCTGAAATCAGCAAGAATAAAACAGCACTAGTACTGGGAGAGATACACACTAACTGGAGACTGGTCAGGAATAGAGTCTAAAAAGCACAAGAAATTTAGCAAACATGACCTGAATGAAAACAGGTCCACCTAGCTTAGAAAACACTGCTGATGGGCAACATCAAGAAAGGGGCTGTATTTGATTAGTTTCTCCATTTGTGGGGAAAAAAATCACTGCTTAATATGCAGTGAAGGCGACTTTTGCTTAGATATTTTGGTACATTTATATATTTAAGAGAAGTTAAACATGACAATAGAACACTTAGAATATCCAAAGTCTCCATACAGATTTTCAAAAACAGTTTAACTGATTTGTACAAGAAGTGAGTTATTCAAGCATGACTGAACTTATTCATGATTTCTCAGCATGAAAGACACTGGCATTTCCCATAGTCCTACATTTCTCCAATAAGAGGTTCAGAAAGACACTTGCAACATTTCACTGATTCCCTAATGAGGAAGAAACATCAGATGTTAAGAAATAAGTTCCTCAATTCTTCCAAAGAAGAATGTACTCACCATCTCACCCTCTTCTTTTTTCTATGTTTTTAAACTCTTTTAACATCAGTATTTGCCTTTCATCAGATTAGTCTGATAAGAGGAAAATATCACTACTACAATACTAAACACTAAATAATAATAATAATTTTCACCTTTTTTAATACCTGAGCTCATATTGGGAATACTTCCACAATGCAACAGACATCTAAATGAAAATTACCCTTTTCTTCACTATAAATGAACAGTTCTTTCCCAATCCGTGGTTCTTACATTAGACATGACACAGCTAGTAGCCCTTGATCACAGGAATCGTCTTTGTTGCATTTTTTTTCCAGCTCTTCAATTATTGAATAGTTAACCTATTTCTAGGAAGAGAGGATTCAGACCCAAATCTACGACATCACCAAAGGAAGTTTATAGGTTGGGAAGTTGGCTGTTTCCAGATAATCAGTGTCCCTCACTGCAATATGCAACAACAGCTGCAGGATACCTACAGCACCTTGTATTCTGACAAGTAGGGCAATCGAAATAGAGTGAAGAGCTGAATTTACCACATTCTAAAAGAGGAGAAGAACAGAGAAAACAAAGCAATGAAGCATAGTAGGAAACTGCACTTCAATGAGTTCTGCACTGAGCAGCTTCCAAGGAAAGCACAGACTTCTAGGACAGCTGCAGTACAATTCCACATTTATGGTTCAGCATTCAAAAGATATCTGAAGTTTTATCTAGGACAACTTTTACTGAAATTAAACTCCAGTAGAAAAAGAAAAGGCTTTTTGAAATATCAGTAAATATGGCAGTCGCACTACTGAGTCATCAGCAAAACCCAGGAAGGGGAAAACACCTACCCAGCGTTTCCAAGGTGAGGTACAAGAGAGCACTCTGGGTGTTCTCAGAATATGTTTCAAGCTCCTGGATGTTACGGTACGCCCTGTCATCCAAATTCTTCTCCTGGAATATAAACATGGAGCTTCAGTGGAACACAAGCAGAACTGCTGTTCCTACAGGCTTATTGCTACAGTCATGTCAACCCAATGCACTACCAAAAAAAAAAGGACAATATTGAGAGACAGAAAGAGTATAAACTCAGACAGAAGCAGTAATTAAAGCTTATAGCAAGCCTAACAAATAACTATGCTCAACTGCAGCCAAGTCTGCTTATGAGAGCAAATGCAACTTTCTGCAATAATATGAAATCAGCTTTCTCCATTAAAAAAAAAAAAAAAAAAAGAAACAGCCAAAACAAAACATCATATGGTATCCTTACATTATAGGGTTGTCAATTTTAATATTTAATTTGCATTTGAGGCAGAGAGAAATTTAGATAAATAGGAATGTATTTTTTAAAAACATAAAACAAATCTATGAAACACACACAAGTGTTAAAGTCATGTAAAAAAAAACATAGATTCATAGAATCATAGAGTGGTTTGGGTTGGAAGGGCCTTTAAAGATCATCCAGCTCCAAGTTCCCTGCCATGGACATGGAAACCTTCTACCAGAGCAGGCTGCTCAGAGGTCCACCCAATCTCTGAACACCTCATAGAGAGCCCACAACCTCTCTGGGTAACCTGTTCCAGTGCCTCACCCACACAATTTATTTCTCAAATACCCTTCTTCACTCAAGCCATTCCCTCTTGTCCTATCACTACACACCCTTATCAAAAGTCCCTCTCCACCTCTTGTAAGCCCCTTCTAGATACTGCAAGATGCTCTAAGGTCTCCCCAGAGCCTTCTCTTCTTCAAAATCAACAGCCCCAAATCTCTCAGCCTGTCTTCACAGGAGAGGTGTTCCAGCCCTGAACAACTTAGGGCGCTAATAAATAATACACTCAAAATAATAAAATACACCCAAAACTATAACATGCTCCAGCATTCCTCCTGACCTAGTCGTTTGTTGAAGTGTGGTTGAAACACACCACTCTTAAGACTAAAAAACAGTCTTAACATTAAGAAAGTCTGAAGTCTTTCATAGCAATGACCCTCTGCCAGTAACTGACCATCAATTAACTCAATTTATAGCTTCACAAGACACTTACTTGAGCAGCAAAATCAGCTTAGGAGATTCCTGCACTCTGCTTTTCCTTCTTGTCCTTGTGTCAAGAGTTTGTAGCAACATTACTGTACCAGTGATACTCTTAATCTTGTTTTTTCCCCAGAAAAAAAGGTGGCTATTTTAAACTTAATGTAATTTGAATGCTCCGGTTTACACCACTGCTTAGAAAAAACTCCACTGCCATGACAAGGAGTAGCATGAAAGTGTGTCAGAAG
This sequence comes from Sterrhoptilus dennistouni, assembly GCA_013397095.1. Classification (NCBI taxonomy): domain Eukaryota; kingdom Metazoa; phylum Chordata; class Aves; order Passeriformes; family Zosteropidae; genus Sterrhoptilus; species Sterrhoptilus dennistouni. Next base: position 525,592 of record VWZU01019331.1, on the reverse strand, counting down.
GGTTCAGGTAAGTCACTTAATTTTTGAGATTTTATATCCATGTGAACTCACAAACTACATCAATTTAAGACAAAAATAAACAAAAGATTTAATTAGCCATTTTGGCAGAAAGAACAGAAACTTTGAGGAGTAGCATCAAGGAAGAATTTTTAAAAAATGCAGCAGTAACATTTTTAAAGAGAAATACTACTATCTGGAAAATTACAAAAGCTTTTGTTTTACACATAAACATATAAAAATAAAGAAAAGAAAACCCAAATATGACTAAAGCCAGATTCAGACTCTGAAGGGTAAATACTTACTCTTTCATCTATGATCTTCATGAACCACATTTTAGTCAAGTTATGCCTCTTGACAGCCTGAAAATTATCAAATAAAACCTCCATGTTATTGTCTACAAAATGATGGTAGTACTGTATTCTGAAGGCTGAAATACATTTTAGTATTCTTCTTTTAATAGGAGAATTGCATTCGCTGGGTTAAATCAAAGTGGCATGGCAGTGGAAAATTAGAATCTTCTTCAAATACGAAAATTTTCAACTGCCATTTATTGCAAGTTGCTGTGCACAGAAAATGAAATCCCAGACATCAAGCCAGCTAATTAAAAGCATTTCTTAAAAATGTTTTTGAAATTAATTTATTCTTGGAGTCATATGTTCCCACAAAATATTTGCAGATAACTATGTTCACTTTCCAAAAAGAACCAAGCTTCTTCCAGAGTCCAGTAATAAAAATATTTCCCCTAAAAATTCCCAAGAAAATGTCAGCACAACATGCCAATACATACAGTAAAGACAGAATGCTAACAAAGCAATACAATTAATATTATGGGTTTAAAAATCTCACAGCATCTCATATTCTTTTAGTTCTTGACTTATATTTGACTTCCTTCCTGTGCCACTTCATTCTATCACCTTACTTTCAATCCTCTTAATTACACACTTTGAATTTTTCAGAACACATTGTCAGAAAGTCTACAATCACACATAAGAATATCTATAAACAAAACTTACAGAGCAGATTTCTCACAATTTAGTCCTTATAGCTTACTTTCAACACTTTACAACCATCATATTAGCAAATAGTTTTTAAAGGTTTGACAAAACCAGATCTTGTTGATTCAATAAATTGTGCTTGAGACAGTACTCGGTATATAAAAAGGCAAATATTAAGTTATAACTACAAATGTTGCTTTTGAGTCTCACTTGTTCACCTCAAGTATCATTTTGTAAATGAAATCCTTGAAATACTAACAGGTCAAAACTTAAAGGACCAAACTCAACTATGCTAAATTACCCAATTTGTACATTACATCCATTTTGAGTTACCTTCATTCAAACACACGGATCCTCATTTCTCTCAAGTTTGAAAAATTGGCTTCTTCCACAGAAATGAACAGAGAATTAAGCCTCACTTTTCATAAGTTCAAAATAGACATAAAATTAATGCATCATACAGTTGCTATGAAAGTTTATATTAAAGTCACCAAGAGCTGAGCTATTAATAATTCTAGAAATTCTATTAAAGGCTATTTATCTGTTTTACAAGTGCATAAAAATTTGGAACCCAAATGCACATATTCTGGGATATACAAAGTTCAGGAACATATATAAATATAATAATTTAAATTTATTCTGGAAAAATCACATTGTCCTCATATAAACTCAACAGCAACAAAGGAGTATATACAGAATATGCTGTGCAAAGACATGTTAATTCTATTAAGAGCTCTGCAATACTTGTGAGTTCAGGTGTCTTTCCAAATCCTTTTTACTACGAATTACAATGACATTCTCGGACATTTGTGAAGTCATGGGCTTCAAATAGGTCACTTTTGAGGTATTTGCTAAAATATGGAAATAAAATCCCATCTTCTCTGCAGAAGTCACCAAGTCACATTGAATTGTTAGTTCACTCCAGTGCTCTGCAGTGCTCAGAGCTACCACAGCTCCTAAAAATACTTTCTGAATTATTTTTCATCATCTTATTTTGCAAGCAGTTCTGTTTGGATTGCATTATATTGGTCTTCCTTTACAGGAATCATACATGAGGTGAAATCTCACCAAAAACCATTCTTCTTCCACTTCAAAACAAATTTTCTATTTTGTGAGAAAGGAGTACGACTGGCACTCTTAGCTACTGGAGAGGGTTGCAATTGGTATCCCAGAACCTGAATGACTTATATCTGAATACTGAACTGGTTTTGGCTGGGATGGAGTTAATTTTCTTCACAGCACTTTCAGGGGGCTTTGTTCTGGATTTGTGCTGGAAACGGTGTCGTTGGCTGGAATGGATGCAGCACAGCACACACAAAGCACTGACATCACTTCCCACAGTAATATCAAAACCAATTTTAGGACAAGAAAGGTGTATTTTACCTTCCACAGTTCTGTAGCAACGGGCTGATGTGGTGGGTTATCACCATATATGTTCTCCACAGCATCCCTCCAAAACTGCATGCGCATCAAACCTGTAGTCTTCTGAGTGATGGAGTCTTTAATCTGGAAAGGATACATCTGGAGTGAAATTCGGTGTCTTTAAGACACTTGGTCTATCTATGCTGAAAAGACAGACACATGACATAGTCAGGACTAAGCAGGGAAACAGCTCAGTTCTGAACTGACATTTATTCCTCACAAAACTTAGGAACACTACGTAAATGTGAAATCTTCACCACAACCTAATTTTAAAACCCACAGAGATTAAGTGCTGGGCAACCCTCACCTTAGCTTTCTGCCCTGAAGGAAAATAAAAAAAAACAATCAAAAAGTGGTGACAGCAGCAAGGGAGGTACACCACGGGTTGCTAGAAGCACAGCCTACAGAAACTGGTCAGGGGTTTTGCCTGGTCAGCTCGTTTCCAGGATCACTCCTTTCTGGCAAATACTGCCAACTTCCCTGGTTGCACTGGCAGTTTCTGGCCACCAAGCAAAGCAGAGAGACTGCAGCCACTCCTCTCCCACAACAAACAACAAACTTCCCTCCTGCAGCCTTTTCATCACCTCACTTCTGCCAACAAAGACTTGGTCCTGATTATAGCATCCTTTTTTTTGACCAACCTTCTACAGTGACGATTTAGCTGCACATGAAGCCAGGACTTGGATGCAATCACATAACAGTATCAAGAACCACTGCCTATTTGTTATAATTAAATTTTAAAATGCATAAAGAAAAAAGTCATAAAAATCACATACATAAAAAAATAAAAGGCCAGGCTGGGTACTTTCTGTGGGCCGTTCAAAACTGGAGGTTTGTACTGCACTATTTATTCATTGCCCTCGACAGTATAAAAGTTAATCTTGGCAAAACACCACCTACTACAGAAAGAGTACTTACAAGTGTAATTCAGAATATCAAAATTGTTATTTTAAATTTCCAGAGTTCACAAATGTATTTTAATACCTGCCTGAGCCAGTTCCACATTGAAGGCTCTCAAGGCAAAAGCAGAGGTTCGAGATTCCGCAGGCAACAGCAGAGAACACAGAAACCCTTCATAGTCACGCTTCCTATAAAAGAATCAAAAAGTACATTTGTTATTTATAGCTCCAAGTCAATTGGGTGTGCTACTCCTTAGCACTGAACTCCTCAAAGAGTAGCAGTAAGTTACAGCTCAAAACTCTTGACTTTGCAAAAGTAGCAGCTTTTAGGCTGGTTTTAAAATAAGACCAACTCCAAGAGAGAGGGCAGGCTGTCTGAATTAGTGCACCTCTGAAATCCACATCTCTAAAGATATGTGGCTAAAGGCATGAAGCAAGGCTGTGGCAGAAATGCAAATAGAATCCAGATTGTCCGACTGGCAGATTTCTGTTCCAAACACGAAACCACATTTATTTAAAAGATTGTGCTTTGGAGCTTGGCAGAAGACCACTTGCTTAACCATTAAGTTTTTGTTTACTGGCAACTATATTCAAAGCATAAAACCTCTGGGAGTTGGCAGTTTCACTGCAGGTAACTTGCCAAGCTGGAGTGATGTGCCTTCGTTTGGCCACATGGGTGTGCCACGAAATTAAAAACACACTGCTCAGAATCATAAACCACAAAATCACTCCAGCCAACAGAAACACCTGACCACAGCTGAAAAGCTAAACTGCTTGTTTTGAACAAAATTTTGTGTACCTTCTGATAAGCCTGAAACCTGATTCTTCCTTAGAACAAGATGAACTCCCAAGTTTGGCCTGGAGAGTGGAGAAGCAGGTTGTCAAGGAAAACACATGTACTCATTTTCATTAAGTTTGCTGTTCTTGCATGTACTCATATTTCTCTTAAATATGATCTTAAAATAGAAAGCCAAACTAAACCCAAGGGTTATTAGGGATGCTACTTTTAGCATCAAAGAAAAAGGAAGTGAAGTTTAACAGAGATACTTAACCCTACAATACACAGCAGCTAAAAATTAGCAAATGCTGTTTCCACAACTGTTATCAAACTTTTTTAGAGTTTGACACAAGTCAAGAAATATCAACCAAAATAAAATTACATTTTTGAGTTGTAGTAGGCTTTAAAGGACACCTTCATACTACAGAATAGATGCATTAAACCTCCCGCAGTTAAGACACTTTCTGAAAAGTATTATCAGCTCAAAACCTAATATTTTTTCAAGATTAATTGTAGAAATACCCAGTATTGCCCTCCCTAGACAGAGCTGCAAGGTTTACAGCCACATTTTCCCAGTTCCAGTCTGTCTGCTGTTCACAAAATACAGAACCACCTCTACTTTCAGAAAGGAAACAAAAAAATACGTCACACAAAGTACACAGCAGCACAATAGATAAAATTATCTTCCCTGTGGTAACGGTGTTGACATGGTGGGGGTTTGTTGTTTTGTTGGGGTTTTTTTCAATTATTCCAAGCTTAAAAATTTGGTGTTGCAAATCCATTAAGCCTCAGTAAAATAAAACTGATATTGCTATAGATCATGTTCCAACCTATTCATGTATCAGTGTAAGGAATGAAGAAATGAGGGAATGACCTTAAATCAGGTATTGAGTGTTTTCATAGTTTTCAAATAACTATAAGCTTAAATATGAATCCACAGACAGAAGAAAAATTAGTAATAGTTATAACTGGACTTTCCATATAATGAATTCATAATAAAGCTATCAATTCACAAGCTTGTCTTTGAGAGCAGGCATCATAGACACTAAGAGACAAAAACCATACTTATAAGGGAACATATTTTTAGTCAAATAGCTTGGAGTGAATTAAGTTTTTAACAGAAAAAGGAAGACCCAGGAGAAAGGACATCTGCCATATTGCAAAAACAAATATACATTATTAAGGCATAACTCACTTATACTTCCTAATGTGTTGGAGACTTAAATTCAGAACTAGGGAGTTGCTGACACTTGCACAGCCCCAAGTATTTTATTTCTGTTTGAATAATAATTCCTTCCCCTTATTTTTTATAATTATTATTATTATTATTACTTCCATGCAATATCTGAGCTACTGGGAACAGCAGCTTCAATTAAATGCTGCCAAAAGCATAACTACCTTTCATTTTACTATTTAGAATGCTTGTATATTCTTCTAATTAGCCCTTCTATCATTTAACAAAAATACATATTAAAAAAAAGTTTTAATTCAACCATCCCGTTGGAACCTAAATATTCTGTTCACAGTTGCTTGTTACTGGAAACATTTCACCTGCAGATGTTGACTTTACCTGTATATTGGCTCTACATACAGCCTCTGGTCTCCTGAGTATCAGGGAAATGAATCCTGGGTAGAATAACTAGAAAAAGAAAGCTGTATTCTGAAAATCATGAAAAATGCAGTGTGGCTGTGCATTCTGGTGCATCTGTACAGGTCAGCTTCTTGGGGCTGCACTGAACATTTAAGATTGTCCCATTTCTTTCCCTTAGTTTTCCTACCTCAGACATCACTGCAGACAACACACACCTTTCTGTCTTTTACAAGCACCAGTTTGGAGAAGATAATCCTGTTCTACTCTTTCTGTCCACACATGGAACCCTTCTCCCAGCTTTTGTCAATCATCTGGAACAACAATATCCAAAGGGAAACTACCTAGGTCTTTACTGAGATTTGTTTAACATCCTACTTTACCAAGAACTGAATTCCTGGGAACTACAAAGCAGCCAAGGGGCCCTACACATTGTTTACAGCCCAGAATCCAAAAGGGAAAAGTGGCCTGACGTGGAAGTGTCTGACTGCACTCCGGCTCCTCTTGGAGCACTTTCGGTTTGACAAAAAAAACAAACAACAACAACAACAACAAAACAAAACAAAACAAAACAAAACAAAAAAAAAAAAAAAAAAAAA
>VWZU01019331.1:499465-518777 GCA_013397095.1 Sterrhoptilus dennistouni | reverse complement strand
ACGGCGTGGTCCCGCCGGCCAGACGGGCGATTTTAGGGGCCAGGAGAGCCCGAGGGCAGCCTGAGGAATCCCGGTCATTCTTTCTGGGAATTCGTCAGCCGGGTGGGAAGGGCCGCCGAGCTTTCCCNCTGCACTTGTCCTTGAACAGACCTTGGGCAGGTTCATGTGTGGGGAGCATCAGCCACTACTTGTGTCCCCCAGGGGATCAGTATTGATACCTAGTCAGTATCTTTATTGATGATCTGGATGAGGGAATCAAATGCACCCTTAATAAAATCTGCAGATGACAGTAAGTTGGACAGCAGGGTTGAAAGGATCTGCAGAGGGACCTGGATCAATGGGCCAAGAGTAACTGTGTGGTATTCAACCAGGCAAAATGCCAGGTCCTGCACTTGGGTCACAACAACCCCTGCAGTGCTACAGGCTGGGAGAAGGGTGTCTGAAAAGCTGCCCTGTGGGAACGGACCTGGGGTGCTGGCTGACAGTGGCTCAATGTGAGCCAGCAGTGAGCCCAGGTGGCCAAGAAGGCCAGTGGCATCCTGGCCTGTGCCAGCACTACTGTGGCCAGCAGGAGCAGGGCAGGGATTGTCCCCTGTGCTGGGCACTGGTGAGGCCACACCTCGAGTGCTGTGTCCAGTGCTGGGCCCTTCAATTGAACATTGAGGTGCTGGAGCTTGTCCAGAGAAGGGCAGTGAGGCTGGGGAAGGGTCTGGAGCATAAGTCCTGTGAGGAGAGGCTGAGGGAACTGAAAGTGTTCATCCTGGAGAAAATGAAGCTCAGAGGGGACCTTAATGTCATGTAAAGTGCCTGAGAGTAGGTTGTGGGGCCTGTGAGCCAAGGGGGGCCTGGCCTCCCAGGTAACAAGTGATACAACTTGGAAATTGGTATAAGATGTGACAGAGGAGGTTTTGGTTGGACGTTAGGAAGAATTTCTTCACAGAAAGGATGATTAGACATTGGAATGAGATGCCCAGAGAAGTGGTGGAGTCACTGTCCCTGGAGATATTTAAGGAAAGGCTGGGCACAGCACTTAGTGCCTTACATAGTTGATGTGATGTTTGGTCAGATTAGGCTCAATGATCTCAGGCGTCTTTCTTTTCCAACCTAATTGATTCTGTGGTTAAGTTTTTAAACCTGGGGTCCAAAAAATGCAAGGCAGCTGAATTGTAAAAGCCTCCCTGTTTTGGGCAGGGGGCATAGGAGCAGCCCTGGGACTGGGAAAAGGCTGGTGTGCTGTGTGAGGGAGAAAGGCAGAGCAGTTTTGCCCAGGCAACAATAGCCCCAGGGCTCCATCCTTGGTAAAATGTGTTTAAGGTTTGCTGCAGAAACCCTGTTTCCTCCTTTCAGCTGGCAGAGGGCTTCCTCACTGTACAGGCTGGCTGGACTTCTTATCTAGAGACAGAATGGCTCTGTTAGCCATGTGGTCATGGACAGAACAGCTGTACTTCCTCAAAATTTGGCCTATATAAAGATAAGATAGCAGATTCATACAAAAATGCCACTGTGCTTCAAAGCAGTTTCATCTTAAAACTACACCAGCCCAACTTATTAGTAACTAGCCCAATCTAACTCTTGCTAGAAAAGGCACAACAACAGTCTGGCTCTTCTTTCTATCCCCAGCTGTTCCATCCTCATCCTCTGGTGCCAACTTTGACCTTTATTTTATAGTACAGGGAGTTAAACGAGCAGACATCCATCCACTGCTCACTTTTGTTTCTCATGAGTTCCTTTTCTGTCAGTTTGGTGCCTTGAATTAGTGCACTGTGTGGTCAGTTGTGGTCAGCTTTGAGTGGGCAGTGATAGTAAAGGGACAAGGGATCTATTTGGAAATCAGAGCTTTATTTTGTGTCACAGAGACGAGGAGGAGAAGGAAGTTAGGGATCGCACTAAAACATTATTTATTTTATTAATTAGTGGTCCTTGTGGGTTTACTTCGAGCCTTTCTTCTTCCCTTTTTCTCATGTCTGAAGTTGTCTTTGTCTTGAAACTCTGAACCTTGTTTTAAACTCCTGCTATGCCTTGAGGAGGATTTATTGTTTGTCAGGGCACCCAAAGAAGGTCATTTAGCTTTGGGTGGAGGCTGAAACTGCTGTTGTTTAAGTTTTCAGGGAGAACCCCTAGATAAACGAATCCAGCACTTTCAGTTGCTGCCAATTCCTGGCAGAAGGGTTACATAAACATACTCTAAACCTCAAGGGTATTATAAATAAATCTTATAAAATATTATACTTTTTTTAGTCTCTTCAACAAAAAGGGTGCTAAACTGATTTAAACTCATAGTAAGAAAAGAATAAACCGGTTGTTTATGTAAAATATTAATCCTGACCTTGTTCTCAGTGTACTGACATTTGTTTCTTACTGTTCTATACCTTTACTGTTCTTATTAAAGTACTTCTTTTTTCTTTAAACAAATATTTCAAGTGCCATGTGTAATTATTGAAAAGCTTCCTCAAGACTGTATAGATTCTAGTAAGTTAGCTTTTTGTGCCACCAGCTCAATAGGAGTAACAATTTGGCTTAATGTTTTGGCAAGTTTTAACACTGTATATAAAAATTGAGGCTTTTTAAGAGTCATCCATAAACTTTTTTTTCATTATCTTGCTGTGTTAAAAAGCGCCTTCCATCACCTTTTTCAGCATTTCTCTCAGAAGCTGAAAGGTGGCCACCTCTCTGATGGGTACTTCTTACTGAATATTTTGTCCCACTAACTCTCCAGACAAAACTCTGAAATCCTTGGGCAGCAGTGCTAGTGACAGCAGTGGCTGGTTTAGGCAGAGATACTTCACTTTTTACTCTAACCTGGCATTTCTGGAAAAAAAAAAACCAAGTTCTGTGTCAAGAGAACTGATCAGTTATAGCCACCCTTGTTATAAGAACATCCAGATACAATTTGTCAGCAGAGAAATGAGAAAAAGGACCCCTCAGCTGTTCCACTGGCCAAACAGAGACTGAAGTTTAGGAAGTCTACAAATACTCCTGTGCTTGTACCACAAAAGTCTTCATGCAGAGGAGAACAGAGCAGGGAAGAGAGAAATCTCCCACAGAATATCCAGTGACTGGAGGTTAGAGTGTTAATTGGGATATGGGGGACAGTCACTGGGATCCTTCATCTCTAGTGATGAAAGCAGAAATAAGAACAGTGATCTTACAGGTCTGTTTACACTCACAGGACCAAGGATATGTTTTCCCTCTCTCACATTTTCTGAATAATCCTCGATTAATTCCAATATCAGCGTTAAGGAAAAATCTGTGTGTACTAACAATAGTGTTTCTGGTTGAGTTCCATGCCACAGTGAACAGGTGATTGCAATTATTTTTAACTGAACTACTAAAAGTATTCAGCCAAAAATCTTTGTTTAAGGAGAACACTAAGAACATTAGTTCAATGACAGTCATTTCAGTCGTGGCCAAAAAATAATACATTAATACATGTGCTAATAAATACTGGGCCACTTTAAAACACATTTTCCCCATTTTTCATGCTTTAAACATCTCAGTCTTTGATTACGGAGTAGATGAAAAACTGTCCCAAAGGACATTGCAGTGAAGGGGTTTCATCTTTTTTTGCTGCTGCATTTTTTATTGTTGGTATGTTTCTCTGTAGATAAATTGCTGGTAAACCTTTGTTTATTTCTTGTTTTCATTTCTCTTGCTCTTTCACTTCCCAGTTTCAAGCACAAGCACAAATGAGGTTGTACAGGGTGATATATTAAAAGTAGTGGCAGACAAAGGTCTCAGTGATTTACAGAGAGTGAGAACCACTGCAAGCTTCCTTGGCTTTGTGCTGCAGGGCTGGGCTCAAGCAACTGTCCTGCAGAGGGGAAGGAAACAGCAATTTTTCCTTATCCATTGGCACCTTTGCCAACCATGGGCATACACCACTGCACTCACTGGGAACGGCTGGTCATCCCAAGCCTCCTGCAGTTTTACCTGCTGTTCAGGTATACTCCCATGAAACAGATGGATCTATCAACACACCTATCAACATACACCATCAAATAAAGGCCAGATATTACCAACTTCCAACTCTGATTCAGACTGCATGCAGACTTGTGAGTGAAACTGTCATGCAACTTTTTGATATCTATCTTTTTTTGGGTTAGTCCCATCTCTTTTTAGACAGCAGATTAAAATAGGACTTCTACAGAGGGTAGTTCAGAATAAGAAATGGCTTCAGCTAATAAACTTAGTCCCTTTCCTTTCTATGGGTTACTGACTGTTTCTGATCAGGAACCTCTCCACAGCTGTGACACATTCTTTGAACACACAAACACACAGATGCAGATCTTTGGGCCAAATTTTCAACTGTTTAGTGCATCATAACTTCCCAGCTTCTACTTTGGGATCAAAATAAGACCTTCAGACTTAAGAAGCCTTTGCTATTAATCTAACAAGTTCTTTCAAAAATCCTACTCACTGAGGGACAATGTACTCTCTTCAGAATTTTGTCTCTAGTTTTTCAGCACCCATCATAAAACTTCCACACTGCCATGAGAAGAGATGATTTACTTGGCCACCCTTGCACAGGAGTGTAAGCCCACACAAACACAGTTTGGTCCCATTGTTGTTGTCTGGTGTGACACATTTACAGTATCAAATGCAAATACAGTGAATATTTGAATGGAATTCACAAAGTGTGTGCTTTTAAGATAAAGCCAAGTCCTTCCAGTGCTGCTTTGGATGCAAATGTATTTGTAATGAACGCCTGGTTTTGTCTGTATCCCTTATCGTGCACCTGTTATCATCCTTGCTGTAAAAAGCTTAGGAGTAAGCTTGCCAAATGATACGCCCCATATGTGCCACCTGGATAAAAAGTGTTAGCAAGAAATATGCAAACTGAAAAGCAACAAGTTCTTGACAGACAGGTACCAGAACTTTCTCCGTGGCTAGCAAGGATAAGGTCTTTGTGTTCTTTCAACAAGTTGCCAACCTTTTCTTTGAAATTCTTGTGAAGTTGCTGGGAGGGAGATGAGAAAGAGAAAGAGAGGAAGCTGAAGATGTGCAAACTTGTTTGGGGAATGCAGATGAAGTCAATTACAAATATAACAATGATTTCAGTGGAATTCACCAAGTGAATATTTCTTCACCAGAGCTTTGAATATTTCTTCACCAGAGCTTAAATTGACCTAAATGTTATATTGGCTGTGTTGAAGGCAGGTGTATTAGTTGTGTACACTCCTTTTGTTTATATCTCTTTGCTTGGACGCCTGCAAACCAGACTAGCACTCAGAAGGAAGGAAGGTGAGTAATAAAAAACTGCATCACTAGGATTTGTACCTGACAAACCTGGAACAAGTGACAGCAGAAACAGGATGGTGAGAGAGGCCTCAGGCATTTGGGCAAAGAGGCAACAACAGTAGAGAGAACAACTTGTTCCAGAACCTTATCATGTTCTACTGAGGTTCCACGCTTCTCTATGTTTTCTTTTTTAGGAACATACAGGAGGGACCATGATTGAGTAATTAAAGCATAAAGTTGGCAGCTGGGCTTCTGAAATCCTGTCATTGAGTTCCTGTGGCAACACATGTACTGTCTGCAATGGTCACCTCAGAGAGAGGCCAACACTTCATGGTCCTGGGCCAGGTCATTTTAACTGACTTGCATCTTTAGTGTTCCCATCTAAGGGCCTTCTCAGTGCACAGGGCACATCACTACTGCATATTAGTGGGGATACAGGGTGGTATGAGAGCTGTCCCATTTGGGAAAGATTCCCCAGGCCTGTGTCCTCAGTTTGCTAACTGAGGCAGAAGAGATGAGACCAGCAGCACTTGCTGTGGATGGATACAGACAGCTCCCTCTTCTACTGTTCTTCCTCTGCCTTGTGCTCTCTGTGCAGGCATGCTGGGGCATGTTACTTTTGTGTGTTAGAATGAGATAAAGGGTAGAACTTGGCATCAGGAGTGACCTGCAAGGGAATTTACCTAATGCCATTTCACCAAAAGAAGAGACAGAATTAGGACCCACATTCCTTTGGCTGCTTGACATGTGGGGTCTGTGTCTGCAAGAGCTAGGAAGGATGCCTCACCTGACCTGCCCAAGCCCTGTCAGTCAGCAAGGATAATTCATAAACTGGTTACCCTGGCAGAGTCCAAGATGACGGCATGTTTTGGCATTTGGATACATTCCACCAGGCACAAGCCAGAAACTTCTGATGTCTTCTACTGTTTAAAAAAGTGGTGGCCTGAGGGGATCCCTTTTTATTATGGTCAGTTTAGCATAACTCCTGACCTGTCCAAGAACTTTAACCAGGCTCCAAACTCTTGCAGGGCTGGGTGTGCTGCCAGGCAACTGGGCAAAACATTACAGGTTTGCTGGCAGTGTTACAGCAACCCATGCACCCTTGCTGCCTCCAAGGCCCTTGTAACAGCTTGTAAAAGGGCTCAGAGAAAACTTTCTGTGCAGAACAGACACTCCTAGGGTGTTTCACACCAGGCAGTGTGCCAGTTACCAGGGATGAGACAATGCTTGGGGAAACTCACCTGTAACCAATGACTGGCAGCAACATGTTCAAAACTTGTAGAGCCACAAGGACACAGACAGATTCATTGCATCTTGACTTTTGCTCACTATGTCCCAATGGCAGTCTCCTTCCCTGCCCATAATGTGAAACCAACCTCTCCTCCTCTCTCCTTTCTACATCCCAGACCCTCATGGCAGGTGTCAACTGTCCCAGTGAGAACAGGCTGCTTAGCAGGAGACTGCTCAAAATCCTGCAAGCTTCTTTTTGAAAAAATTTCCTTATTGAAACCCATTGTGCAAGGGTGCAGGGTTGCCAATCCAACTAAAATACCCTTAAATGATCTGAAAATTTTATACCATGTAGGAACAGTTGTAGGGGGACAGTACTGCAGAATACAACGTAGAGACCATTCAATGCCTAGGCTCCTGAGACTCTGCAGGATTCGTTCTATTTGTATTCATTTTAAAATGGTTGCTGAGGGAATATGAGGTTTTCTGGGATTGGTTCCTGAGGTGAGTAAGAGATGCTGATGTGCCAGAGGTCCTGTGGCAGCTGGCTATACCAAGATAATGCCACCTGCAGAAGCAGGATCTTGGGTGTCTTAAGTAATTTTTCCTGAAAAAAAAAAACTTGGGCACTTCCAACTCCTCAGATCAACAACCTGGGCCTGACTGTGCAGTCAAACTGCTTTCTGTCTAGTCTTTATCTCAGGTAACTATGTCCCCTTCTGGAACTCAGCCTGGTTCCTCAGAGGTCACACAGAGTGCTTTTACCCTGTCACTTTGTTTTGCTCCATCTCACTTTGGGATCCTACTCTTTCAACCATCCGCACGAGCGTTCTTACAGACGGTGTTCTTACTCCTCAAAGAGAATCCCTCCCAGCTCTGCTTGGACAAAGTAATTTGTCAGATCCAGGGGCCTAGGAGAGGGGACACACTTGGGCAGAAGCCAGGAGGATCTTCTGCAGAGGGCTTCAAGGCACAAGCATACGTAGGAATTTTGATACTGAAATTTGCAGTGGTAAGTAGAAACAATCACCCTTGAAAGTGTTACTTATCAGCCAACCATAATAACTAGCCAAGTACAGCATTTGCTGGAAAGAATGAGATGCCTAGCTACTGCCCTGCTTTTCATTTCCCCAAATTTTTCTGGTGATGTGGAATCTCAAAGCATTTCTAAAACACCTTTTAGAAATCAACTCTTTTCAAACCCACGAACACTCCAGTTCTGAGCATTATAAATGGTCATGCTAATTAAATGCAGCTAAAATAACGAAAAGAGTTGCAGGGCAGACAAGATCAATGACAAAACACCCTGAGAGAGCACAGAAGGGGAAAAAGTACTGTAGAAAGGTGATTTATGGTGATTCTCTGGTTGCTGAAGCAGAACAATTATTGAGAATCCTAAGGAGAAAGGAGCTTTAGGTTGGAAGATTGACGACTGAAAACCATGGGGAAGTAATCCTTTCAGCACCAGCATGGCAAAGCTTCGGTTCTGGGAGGCAGGTCAATGTAGGTCTAGCACTGGCTCTGGAAATGCTAAGCTGGGGAACCTCTCTGGTTGTTTTCTTACACCATGTTACCTCCTCCCCACCCCCTCTTTGACAAAGGGAAGCCAGTGCATTTTGTTGTTGTCATTTCACATTCAGCTCCACAATCTAATTCCTAACCAAAGGGTGCAGCACCAGGCAGCCTGATGCAAGGGTAAAATTAATTGCTCCAACATGGTGATTCATACTTTAGCCTAGAGTTAGGAAGTTCTTAAATGTAGGTGGCATTGGGATTTGGTATCTGTGAATATAAGGGGTCCTTTTGTCATCTTTTACCCTATATAAGCCACTATCAGCTTTTAACATACAAATATGCACTTGTGAGTTACTTTGTGGTCTCCAGTAACTGCATGAAAAACAAAGCGAGAATAAACTTCTATTCAAAGGCACGCTGTTACACTTTCCTATAGAAAGTTCTTCCTGTCCACAGCAGGGGGGTGGAACTAGATAATGTGTAAGGCCCATTCCAACCCAAGCCGATCTGTGATTCTGTGACTGTATAATCTGAAAACATTGTATGCAAAGATTGTACCTCCATATTCTACACAATAAGTAATATTCCACCCTGACCAGTAAGTCCATTACAACACAAGATGAGAATCAGAAAGAGTCAGCATGTTGATTTTTGAAACTTTTAAATTTCTTTTGGATTAATACAATTACATTTTTGAACAATTGTACTGTTATATTTGGACAGTTATTTTATAACCATCACAGGCTGTAATTAGACATAGTTGTCTCACTTTAAAGATATAATTTGCTTTGTTTCAAGAAGTTTCAGACAGCAATTATTGCAATTGGATGGTGTTCCAATAGCCAGGTCTCAAGAAAACTCCTATGATGAGTCACACCACCGGCAAAACTTGTCAAGTGTGGTGTTATAATGTCATGTAACAGCAAATCAGTGTCTTTTGCTAATGCTTTAATGACAACCGTCTCAAGTAGTCCAGGTTTTCACAAAGTGTTTCTTATTCATACATAATGATCTGGGTTGCAGAAACACCCTTGGAGGATAAAGCTAATAAAATAAGCAGCTACTTATTACAAACTTCTTAACTTAATTTTATTGTGTGGAAAATAGCAGTTTTCTTGCATGAGAAAGACTCTGCTGCTGCCTACAAAGTTTCCGCTTGGCCCTGCAGGTTTCAAATTGTTCCAGGCAAAGGTGTCAATCCGACAGTTTCTGCGCTTTCACTGTTGCCGACCTGTGCACCTCTATGTATTTCACAGGTTGGCTTCATTCAAAAAGTTACGTATAGCTAAAGTATTAGTCATTAATCTGGCACCATTTAGATGTAAAGTATTAATCATCAATCTCGTTAACCCTTTACATGCTGGGTTTGCAGTCTAATTTCCTTTTTTTTAATAGCAAAATAATGTTTGCAAACAAAATGCAAGCTCACTTTTTTTCTCTGTTTCAGAGATGCATATCAGAAGTCTCCTGTTGTGCTTCTTTCCCTCAGAGAGTAAAGCAAACCTGCCCAGCCCAGTGAGCTACTGCATCGCTTCTTGCTCACTGACTAACACAGTTACACCAGAAGGAGGTTTAAAATAATTTTGTTAGCATTTGGAGCATGAGGCTTGTCTTCAGTGACCTCAGACTGTGCTTTCCACAGCATTTGGATTGCTGAAATACCCTTATATAAGCCTAATTAGCACAATTAGAAGAATGACTCCTTGCAGATGTGTGTTGCCGTAGCAACCTGGGGGGAGGGCAGCCAAAGTGCCCCCTATATTTAGCAAAATAATATTAATCATAATAGATAGATGCACTTTATCCTTTTTGTAAGGCACTTGCTCAGGAGGTAAATGCCTTAACATGTCACAACAAGGATCACTGTACTGGAGGTTAAACAATTTGATGCCAAGGTAAAATTCTCTCAGTAGTAACCAAAATTACATCAAGACAGAAACATAGTCAAATGTTGACCAAATCTTCCAGAATATAGGCAGAAGGCTTAGCTGTTCAATGCTTTGATTCCACTGCTGTATGAGCACTGGAGGAAAAAAAAACCAAACCACCAAAGGCATCCATAGTGGCAAGAGCTCATCTCAAGTTTTCCTTGCTGAAGACCCCAGTAATTCAGTGGGAGCACTCTTGGCAGACTTGAAATCCACCTGCCACCTCCTTTGTGTGAGAGGGACTCCATGTTGCTGGCAGTGGATGTGGATATGTATAAAAGTGTCAGTGGTACTGGCAGCACAGTGAAACTGTGGCAGATCTCCTGCTTCCCATGTGGAAAGAGTGGGAACAGCTGCTTTAGAGAGTGGATCCAAATGGCTTGTTCCTGATTCTGACTTGCCTGTCCCAGTAAAATTGTGCATCTCATCCAAGCATCACAGTCTCTTTGAAGTATCAAAGGGACAATGTGAATTACCCAAGATTCACAACTTAGGATTTGTTTTCATTAACTCTTTTGATTTGAAGCCAATGATAAGTCTGGTATGATTGTTTGCTCATAGTTATTAATTTAACACAGTTTTAAATTTTGTCTTTATTTCTTTGCACCTTGAACAGTCACATTATGTTGCTGCAGAGTACAAGAAAAACCTGAACTCATCCCTGACTGGAACTGAATAATGGGATTTCCATTTCTAAGATTAAGACTCAAGTGACTAGCATGAATAAACAAGCAAGTCTGAAAAAAAACAAACACTCATCTTGTGGATGAACATGGAAAATAGACATGAAAAGGTATCTCAAGAAGTTATCTATACCATCCCACTCTTTACAGACGGATAAATTTTATCTCTGTCATTACTGACTAAGTTTTATCTGATCTCTTTTTAAAAGATTTACAATCCCCAGGCAATCTTGCCTAATGCATCACTAGCTTTATTTTTAGAAAGTTTTTCCTAACGTCTAACCAAAGTCTATTTCTGTTGCAATGGAATGTCTTATTAATCTGCAATATCTTTATTTTTTAAGACTGTTCTCACATTTCTGTTAGATTTCTCTTCACTAGAGCAAGCACCCCTGTTTGTCCAGTCTTCCCGTGTAATTTGTGTTTTTCTAGAACTCTGATCATACAGATTGCTCTCCTCTGCAGCCTGATGAATGTTTTATCTCTCCCAAACATGGTGGCCCAAGCCAGGCTTGCTGAGTTCCTGCTTATCTCCGCCAATAGTGAGGGAAGTAGAAGAATCACTTGGTGTATTTTATTGCCTCTATTTATATTTGTACTTCTCAGTATGTAGTTTTCTTTTTTGAAAGAGTATGCAACATCCAGACTGTTTTTTCAGGGCTGCTCCCTACTCATTTGCTCCTGTATTTTTTGCAATGGATTATTCTTGACCAGACATAAAATATTGGATTTCCTATTCTTAAATAGCCTCTTATTTTTTTCACTAACAATCCATCTATGTAGTTAACTGATGTGAAATTGCTTAGTTGAATACTAAGCTTATATTTCTTCCATCTTACTTTCAAATTTTTTTAAACTTTATCATGCTGGTTTATGCCTGGTATCTATAAACCTTCAGCTTTGCTCTAATTATAGTCCCAGAGCCCAGGTACATTATGTTCATGTGCAGCCTGGATGTGGCCCCTCCACTCACCCTGTTCGGTACGGTGTTATGATTATAGCTGTTTGACCTGTTGCACCATTGGAAGTTCAGCTTGTCCTGGTAATAGTACAGTTATGTTTACTGTCCTTGCACCTCTGGCCATTACATCTCATTTCATCATTTTAATAACTCGAACACTGACATTTGAGAGATATTGCGTATTATGTCCAAAATTCAGGCACAGAGAAAAAGGGTTCTTTCAACTTCATAGTCTTTTATTTATCTGTTCTCTTGAACCGCCTGTTTTCTCACAACACATTCCACACTCTGTCACAACCACTTGTATTTTTCCAAAAACCCTGGAAGACATCATAAGGTCCTGCTTCAGCCAGAAATTTTTTTCATAAAAAGCTATTTCTTATTTTTCAGCACTTTCACTACAGCAGGATGAAAGATGTATCTTTAAAATACATTGGGTAGCATGCCTTGAAGCACTGGCACAGGTGAGAAAATGGTTCATAGCACATCAACTGTTGGGGCTGAGCCCTGAGAAATACCAGGTGCTAGGAGGGCATCATTCTCAAGTTGTCACATTCTGTTATACTGTCTCTCATGGCAAAGAATGTGCTGCTTTGGTGTATTTGTTTAAGAATTGAAGCATACTAACTTACTTTCTCTATGTTTTGGACCTCACACCTGCTGAATTATACCAGGAGCATCTCTACTTCACCTTACCCAAGAACTTTTCCAGCAACTTGCAGCCATTTGAACAGTATTTAGGCAGGCTAGAGTAAAAAGAGTTAAGTGCTAACACCTCTCTTGCATCATCCCAGTGGAGTGCCTGGCTGCCTGACCACATCCTACCTATGAGGAACTCAGGCAGAGTTACGAAGTCTGCCCAAAGCCACGCAACAGGTTAGCAACTAAATCTGGAGCTACAGGTCTCTTGCTGTAACAGCTGGACGACATGACTTTGCTGGCAAGTTTTAATAAAACTTCTGCTGTCATCTGGGGAGTTATATTGTCACATAGGGAAGCTAAACCTTTCTGTGAACATTAACCTTTCCAAACTGGAAGGGCATGTGGAATGGACAATCTGTCCCCTGCCTGAAGGCTTCATTAGCACAAATCTTGAAGACACTGACACCTCATAAACTCATTATTATGCAGGACCAATTTGAAATGCTATCTGCAAAAATAGCTGTAATACCAGATCCTGAGCTGTAGAGATTCAATATGCAAGGATGATGCTTGCACCTGGCTCCTGTGAAATGCTTAACCCCACAGACCAGACCTCCCACACCATTTATTCATTCAGCCACACTCAGCTGGCACAGAATGCTGGTGTTCATGTTTGTGAGCTATATAAACATGCACATATGCTGTATTGCACTGCATAAATAAATTAAGAAATACACAAAGACACATATATTTGCATATATCCCATGTTAAATTTGGGTTGGAACATGCAAGCTAAGGACACTGAAGTATTGTCTGCTTTGTTACAAATGCAGTGCCCGAGACCTGGGTGCAGGAAAGGTCATGTCTTTTTAATCCACCATGATCACCTCAGCCTCCATTGCAATAGACATTATTTGTTCTTCTCTCAGAAGCATTTGGCCTTTATTTTTTTTTTAATAGGGCCTGGTCTGAGCTATGGTGAGGAACACTGGGCTTAGTATTTGTAAGAAGCATCCATGGCTGAAAAGAGTAACAATGCAGAATCATGGTGTGTGGCTTTGTACCCTGAAAAGACTAAGAAATCTTTCAAAAATAATTCAGAGTTAGATGGAATCTTACAGTTGAAATCCAAACACATCTAAGCATATGATATGATTCATATTACTTGGTGCTAAACCGATGTTGCTAATTCTTTTGTAACTTTTCACAACAGAACAAAGATAGTGACCTCTATTTTAAGAAGCATATGAATAAGTGGGAGTGCCAAAAGGAAACAAATGCATCACTGGTGAGACTAAAAATGCCTCAGAGATGTGAGCAGTGTGTCTGCTGACTCTGAGGTCGTGCAGAAAAAAATTCAAGAAAGGGTTTTAAGCATGGCTAGCCACACAGAAAAAAAAAAAANAAAAAAAACCACCACCAAAACAAACAAACACACACGTTTGGAGCTGACAATTTAAGGAGGAAGTGATCTTGCACACTGTCCGTCCTTCCTATGTGGTTTAAAACAAAGATATAATACAGACAGACACTGCTTATTCTCTCACTGAACATTATCTGACAGTCTTTAAAAAGTAAATCCAGCAGAGAAAAATAAATTATATGACCAAGGCAAGTTCCTCCTAAACAACCTGTATTAATGGATCAAGCAGACTTGCCTATACATTGACTGTGGGGTGCTGATCATCCTAACATCACCACTGAAATGAAGAACAAAAAAAATGAAGGGTTAATAACTATGGTAATAACCCATCAACATCTGAAGCATGCAAGAATTTCATAAATGTAACAAATGCACGTTCAATGCCATAGTCAAAAATTCATGGGTCATTTCCCTTTTGGATGTTAAGAACACTTTGTTTGGCTGGGTTAGGTGGGAGGTTTGCTTCTGGAAAGGCTCTCTAATCACATGGCAAAGAAGAAAACAGTAGAAGAGTATTCCTGACTGTACCCAGAGGTACAATAGGGTCTTTTATTACTGAGTGCTGAAGGAGAGGACAGGTTCAGGCAAGAATAGTGAAAATGCACTGGACTTCTTCTAGTACAAGAGACAAATATGAGAGAGGACAGACAATCCCAGTGGAAAATATTTGATGAATGCCTCTGGGCTCAGGAGAAAAATCATTCCCATGATGACAAGAAGAGGCATCTGTCTCTGGCTCTCTGCTGGCTGGCATTGCAGTACAGCATTACCTGCTGTGATGCTTGACACGCTTCAACTCAAGCTAATAATTCAAATGCTGCCACTGAAGGTGCTCTAGAAAAAAGCAGAGTTATTCGGACCACTGAAATCTGTACTGGCTTCTAAGAGGATTTTTATTTTGACAAGAAGAAAAGTGTGGCTAAAGCTTACCATTATTTTTTTAATCTGGCTATGATTTATAATGGCTTCCTGCCAATGGCAATTTGAAGGCAAAATTATACCTGGTTTTGCTCTCAAACAATACAAAAAGCAGGATTTGCGTTTTGACAGTTTCAAAGGGAAATGAGTTTTTTTCTAAAATGTACTCTGCTGAAAAGGGCAACAGATTGGATGTTTTAAGATAATAGTTATTCTGAAAATGGAATCCCTCAACTTTTTCAGTCTGTCTTAGAGGATCATATCCAGTAATTTCTGCCTCCTTGGATCTTGCTCAGCCAAATCATGAGGGTTCTAGTCATGTCAAAATTGGATTCTTGAGTTTGCTGAATTCATGCTGTAGAAATACAGTAACAGGTCTCTAACACCTGTTTTGCATAAAAGTCTGGAAAGGCCTGCTCTTACTCAAACTGTAATTTGCTGTTTGGGAAAATTGCATTAGAAACTTGTGACTTATAGCAGAAACAATCAATCTATCATCTTGAAGCCATTGCTGCAGAAATCTTTGCACTAAATAAAGTCAAGGGAAGAAGAGCACTTAAGTAAGTGCCTGTTTTAGTTGAGACTGATCTTTAAATCTAGAAGTCCACTTCAAAAATGGGACTGACATTTGTGCAAGCACAAAAATGTCAGACTGTGCTTTTTTAGGCTTGGGTCTGTTTAGATTGTTCGTGCTTTAAACAGCAGGTTTGAAGTGTTTGTACCTAAATTTGGACAGAAAAGTTTGGGCTCTTTTGAACAGTAGCTAGTATCTTTTCCATAGGAAAAACAAATAAAAAATCCAAACCAACACAACAGCATTTCATTGCAGTTAATCATAAACTTGAGATATTTTTTAAATTAGAAACCCTGGCTGTTTCTGCATAATGCATTCAGTAGGACAGACCAGGATCTATCTGATAGCTGTGATCTTATGGTATCACACAGAATCTCTTCCCATACAGCACAGGGCTTTCTGCCACAGCCAGGTGGAAGCTGTAGGGCAGAAGGTTTTAGACTTCATCCTACCAGGGTTAAGTTCAGAGCATCAGTTTCTAACTTAGCATTAAACTGAAACTTCCGTTTTGGTAGCTGTGCTGGACTGATCTTAAAACAATGGCACACATCAGCAAAGGTGATTGGTGAGGAGGTTCCTGTACTGATACACCAGGTTCTTTCTGTGTGGGAATGATGGGTGTGTTTATGCAAATCACTCAGAGTGATATCAAGCTGGTTTTTACACATCGTTTGGAAAGAATCCTTACTTACCTTTGTCTGGAGGATATATGTTGCCCAAAATTTAGAGGGAGATTATTTTATGGATGTGCAAAGTCTGTTTGGTGTGGTTCTCCCTCCCACTACTCAGTATTTCTAATACAGAGACAGATGTGCATTCTCACCTACCCCTGAAACAGGCACAACTGTGGAGTAGGGCCTCTCCAAGAGGCACAACACATGGCAGTGCTTTGTTGTAAGCTCAATGCACTCATTGTAACTCACAGGTCTTGTGGTAGGAAGGTCACTCTCTACTCCATGGCTAGACACATATTGTGCCTGCTAAATACTGCTGTACTATTTCATCGCAGTGGGAACCCAGACAATAGGTCATGCCTTGCATTAATGTGCAGGATCTTGAAAAATCAATACAATTCAAATAACAAGGGACTGCTGCCCAGTCGTTTACTATTCCCAGGACACACAGAGCAGCAATGGCTGTGCCATTAAGCTGCCACTGAGCACACAGAAAGTACAATGTGCTCTCTGCTAACTCATGCCAATAAATCCAGAATCACGCATGGGCACATGTTATTGGAAATATGAATGGTTCCCGTGCTCCAGAGATCTCTTCAGAATATTTTCTGTAATACAAATATAAACATCAATTTCCTCAAAGAAAGGCCAGTTTCTCAGTCAATTTTTGTGTCCAGCAAGCCCCAGACCTAAGCAACTGTATCTCCTTTGCTGAGGGCCTGCTCTAACAACCATCAGAATGAATAGAAAGGCTAATTGATTTGAAAGGCTTTGGATAAAGCATCTCAGGCCACAACCTTCACTACTGCAATCACCAGAAAATTTATCGTTGACCTCAGTGAGTGCAGGATGATTTGGGCTCTTGCTCCGTAGGTATTTGAGTCCACACACCTAATTCATGTCATTATAAACCATTCATATGCCTAAGTACTTGTCAGATATGGAACAAAAGTGTGATGGCTGCCAGGCTGAGAAAGAGAGTAGTTTTCAGAACTGCCTTTCTCCTGCCAACAGCAATGATATTTGAGAGAAAGAATAAGCAAGTTCATGGTTTCCACCATTTTTGTTACAATACAGAATTAAGAAATGAGTGAAATGAAAATGGAAGAATTCAAGAGCAACACTACAGAAAGAGGAGAGCTTCTATTCCTTCGGTTACTTGTCAGGGGACTTTCAAAAATATAAACAGTGACTTTTTATCTTAATTAGGAGTCTGTGTCTCAAATACAATCCAAGCTTTCCTAGGGCTTGCCTACACTGGAAAAATACATTACGTTAATTGATTAACGTGTAATGCTTAATATAACAGTCAGTATAAACAAAGACCAAGGCTTTGACATTTTTTGTTGTTGCTGACCCAAGGTAACCCAGCTGCCAAACATGACAGTTCTTGTCTACACTAAATGGTTTGTATCACCTTAATTAACATGTTCTAACACAATGTAATTTTGCAATACAGATTAGTCCTTTAGGGCATTTATTATGTACATTTAATTTTCTGTCTCGTCTATCTTGAATTTGCAGATATGCACTGCATCTCCCCTCCCCCCTTCTGTCCTGAAGCCACTATCATTGAAAATTGAACAGACTTTGTAGGCATTCTCATTTTTTTGCTTCTACTTATAAACTGAAAGCTTAATCAAATATATGTTCCTTGATAGTGCTGGTGTTATAAAAATAAAGTTGATCTTTTAATTCAGGAACTGCTAGTTCTGCATAGAAAAGTATGAAAAAGTAGAAAACCTGGCATAGAAAGTGCTAGCTAATTGAAGCTGTTGCAAAAATATTGCATGACTAGTCTATCTCTTGGTCAACTTACACAGGAAGGCACTTCACAGCATTTTTCCAAAATCTGCTTTCTCTATTTTGTTTTACATAGAGAAGCTTTGTCCTTAAAAGAAAATGAAAGGAAGAAAAAAAAAAAAAGTAGACAGAAAAAAGAGAAAGCAAAAAAGTAGAAAACATCAATAAACATTGAGGTTAAAAGATCAAGTTTACCTGGACTCTGGCAACCAACACACTCATGCTGCACACATAGTATTTTATTACAAAATGCTATTATTTTGTAATAAACCAAGCTTCACAGCACAACTGAAACTATGAAAAATCCTAAATTGGTAGGACATGTTCCGTGTAAAATGCTGTTTGGCTACATATCACTGATTCTTTTCAGTGTTTTCTGAAGGACCTTTGCCCATCCAGCACTCACTGCAGTCTGAAGTGACTATTAGCTTTCTGATATACTCAGTTATATTAAGTGACTGAAGGTGTGCAGCACAGCCACACCAGCTCTCCTGGATGGTAACTTCACTGTCTGGAAATTCCTTTCTCAGAGATAAGCAGCTAAAATGAAAAATGCTGCATTTACATTAATTCTTTTTATTTTTTTTTTTCCTAAAAAGATGGAGTAAGTGATGTAATGCACGAGTTTTCTAGGGCTTTACATCTGTGACTTGGTAATTTTACACCCCAGCTAAGGTGCTTCAGCCTAATAAATGTTGAGAGATGTGATTCTTCTCCTATACTCTGCTCCCATAAGACCCCACATGGAGTCCTGCATCTAACCCCCAGCACAGGAAGGACATGGACCTCAGTACAAGAGAGAGATGAAGTTCCTGGAGCAGGTCTGGCAGAGAGCTACAAAGCTGGTCAAGGGACTGAAGCATCCGTCTCTCTTATTAAGAAAGGCTGAGAGAGTTTGGCCTTTTCAGCCTTGAGAAGAGGCACCTGAGAGGGAACCTCATCAACATCCATCAGTCTCTGAAGGGAGGGTGTCGAGAGGATGGACCAGGCTCTTCTCAGTGGTGCTGAGCACTAGGACAAGAGGCAACAGCAGAGAATGATGTACAGGAAGTTCTGCCTGAACATGAGGAAAAACTTCCTTACTCTGTGGGTGATTGAGCACTGGAACAGGCTGCCCAGAGAGGTGGTGAAGTCTCCCTCACTGGAAATACTCAAAAACAGTCTGGACACAATCCTGTGCCATGTGCTCTGGGATGGCCCTGAGCAGGGAGGCTGGACCAGATGACCCACTGTGCTCCCTTCTGACCTTGTCCATTCTGTGACTCTGTGACCTGTTGGAGCAAGTTCAGAGGAGTGACACCAAGATGCCTGGAAGGATGGAGCTCCTTTCCTGTGAAGAAAGACTGAGAGAGTTGGGATTGTGTGGCCGTGAGAAGGCTCCAGGGTGGTGAGACATGGAACAAGTTTCCCAGAGAAGCTGCGGCACATCCCTGGAGGTGCTCAAGGCCGGGTTGGACGAGGCTGTGAGCAGCGGAGGTGTCCCGGTCCATGGAGGGCTCTGTGTCACCCCCATGTCCNCCTGTTGGAGCAAGTTCAGAGGAGTGACACCAAGATGCCTGGAAGGATGGAGCACCTTTCCTGTGAAGAAAGACTGAGAGAGTTGGGATTGTTTGGCCGTGAGAAGGCTCCAGGGTGGTGAGACATGGAACAAGTTTCCCAGAGAAGCTGTGGCACATCCCTGGAGGTGCTCAAGGCCGGGTTGGACGAGGCTGTGAGCAGCGGA
>VWZU01019331.1:476652-498948 GCA_013397095.1 Sterrhoptilus dennistouni | reverse complement strand
GGCGGGGGAGCCCCCTGGCGGCGGCGGCGGGGCGCGGGGGGTCGGCGGCTGGACTCGAACTCGGTTCTCTCTGGGACTCATTGGGAGGTGGCTTTTTCTGGTTGTGTTTTCTTGGCGCTTAGCGCATATTCCCCCCAATCTCCTTTGCTAGGTTAGCAACAAAAAAGGAAAATTTTTTTGTTTGTTTTATTGCGGCGATACGGTGTTGTTGACATTCGCTGGATGTGTTATCTTTAACAGCCTCTGAATCATTGCTGTAGCTGAGTCAGTTGTTCCCAGGCTCGCGTTTTCCTGCAGCTGACAGGTCCTGTCTAAAACTCGAAAGCCTCTCTCGGTCTCTGTCCTGTTTTCTTTCCTCCCTGGACGATGGCCCTTGATAACAGCCGAACTTCTCTTTTGCTCCCTGACTTGCGCAATAGCGCACAAGCGTGGTCTTTTTAAAGGCGCTTGTCCAAAAGGATGTCAAGGCATCAACCGCTTTGTAAATGTGCTGTGGTTTTTAGCCCAGCTGGAGATGAAACCAGGACAAAATGATTCAGATGTTTTTTTGGATCCTCCTTGGGGTGCGGGGAAGGGAAAAATGGGGCAAACTGCTTTTGATCTACAGAAAGTCATTTGTGAGACAAAAGCTGAGGTTTGTTTAGCTCATATTCTCAAGAACAGTGATCTCTCTCTTACTTGTTAGGGGTTAATTATTTTATATTGCTGTGATGCCTGTGCTGCTCTAGCCTGACTAGAGGAGTGTGAGCTCTCATCTTGCTCCACTCTGAGCACAGAACAGCTTCTGCCTGAAGGTACCCCCAGGCTTGATCTAGGAAGGAGGCAGCACATGTGTGTGGGAGTACAGGGAAAGCCAGGGCTGACCAGCAGCCGTGCAATGGCTTACTAGTTAGCCTAAAGAAAAAACAAACTCTTTTTTTCATAGGCCTGGTGCCAGGAGAAGGTTAGGGAAGGATGTGGAAGGTAACTGGAAAACTACAGACTTCCAGCTTTCACTTAGAGTTCATTTCCTTATCCCTAGTGAGCTCTGCCTATAACTGAAGCACTCAAACCTTCTCAAGAAGATGCTTAGGAACACTGTAGGTGTTTGGCATTTCCTTAGGTAACCCCTCTAGGGTTTAGTGACCTTAATGGTTAAAAGTGTTTCCTGCTAGCAACCGCTGAAAGTTGAACTTTGCTGCATTTTAAAGCCACGTCTGCTTGCTCTGGGCATAAAAATAGGCAATAAATGTTTGCCTCTTTCTTCACATAATTCACTACTGTTGTAATTTTTTCCTTCCCTCTATTGAACTTTTCCATTTTTAAAATTCTGTTGATTTTCTTTAGACTTCTGATCATTTTTTGTAGGTCTCTTTTAGGAGAGACCTGATGTTTCATTTTCAAGTGTGGTCCTTAAAAATAGACCTGTATCACTATTGCAGCTGAGCCTGTTGTTTCTAGTCTCGTGTTTTCCTGCAGTCTGTTGTTTCTCTTGAGGAACTAGAGTGTATCACTTCTTGAGTTTCACTGTACCTTTTCATATTGCTCCTGAAGACTGTTTTAAATTCTGCTCCTACTGTTCTGTGCTGTCTGAATAAGGAGGAAGCTGCATAAATGTCTACAGGAGCAATGCTGCATGGAGCAAGTGTGTGTCCTTACCTTGAACGAGTGGGTGATGGGGTCTGATTTCCTGGGATAAGGTGACACAGGAGGCCCAAATGACTCTCTAAGTGTGGCCTGAGAGTTCTAAGGTGAGGCAGGATATACTGGCCTTTATATAAATAATATTCTTTATGGGTTGTATCTTTTAATATCTGGGTGTAGTCTGCTGTCATGGGTCTTGCTCCCTTTCTGAATGCAGGCACTCATACTGTCTTACATGGTTATATTATTTCCTATTTAATTATCAAACAGGTATTTAATCTGTAAATCTGACCTGCTGTGATGATTCAAATATTGCTATGGGCAAAACTAACTTGTAGTTAGTTTAATGACTATTTTTCCCATAGTTTTTACTTTTTCACTTGCTTTAATGGCTTCTATAGATTGGCTCATACATAAATATAAAAGGCTGTAAGTGTGCTGATCTGAGGTGTTTAAACATTCAGCTTCTTGGTACTAATGGGATTTTTTTCATCTTAACTGCCAGATGCAGAGGACAGGCTTATGGTGACCAATAAAGTGTAAATTTAGAGAAGTGAATTGAGAAATAAGCACTGGGTTTAGTTAAACTTATCTGATACTTTTCCATGTTCCTTAGACTTAGGATACATGTCTAGTTGCGTGGTTGCTCTCAGAATGACCTCCCTGGTAACTCTGTGGTGTACTTTGAACCTGAAGACAGGATGTGCCTTGCTACTGTGTTAACTTGTAGTCAGTGACCCTGAAATGTGTGTGATGGAAGGGAGAAGCAGCCCTGCTTTGGGCTTCCCTGGGAGCCCTCACAGGGGCTCCTCTCTGTCAGCAGAGGAGATGAGTTGTCCAGAGCAAAAAACATGCCCTTGCCCTTGGTGTCTCTCTGACATGGAGGAAGGCAGGGAGGGAGCTGGGGGAGTGTAGCCACAAGAGTCCTGTACAAGAATCCTCTCCTCCATTAGGAGAAGGTGGGATGGGCAGCTGAACAGACCTTTTCTTGGGGAGGAGGTCTGAGATGAAGGCAATCACTCCCAGGAGAGACCTAGCATTGGACTTTTTGTATGTATCTACCTGGGAGGGGATGGCAAATGCCAGTGAAGCTGCCTCTCCTCTTTGGGGAAACATCCCCTACTACTTCAGACTGCACTAACAAGGGGTTTTTAATTTGTTTCCCTAGGGATGTTACCTGTGGTTTTGTCATTAAGATCCTTGTCATCGTTTTTTTACAGGTTTCACGTAAACTGTTTACAAGTCATGCGTTTGCATGTCCTGTACCTAAGCTGATAAAGCATCTATGCACTTTAATCTCAAGTCTGTGCCACTCTGCTAGTGTGAGCTGTGCCTTGAACCTTGGATATAAAGACCTACCAGCCAAAGTCTTGTTCCTGCCTTAGTAATGTTCCAGAGGTTAAATAACATGCTCATGGGAGAGATTGATAGCTTGTCCAGCCAAGAGCCAGAGTTCAGTGAGAAAGAAGATGACGAGTGGATTCTGGTTGACTTTATAGGTAAGATGTCTATCAGACATAAATTCTGCCTTTGTCTTGCTCTGGCTCTTGCTTGTCTCACTTCCATATGAACAAACCAGTACCTTGGGGAACCTTTATCTCAGCAAAACCAGTGTGGGATTAGAGTGTAGGGTGTCTTCCAAACAAATGTTACGTGTTGTGTAAATTGATGAGAAAAATGATGTCAGGTTTATAGCATGACACAGGCTTCAGCAGAACCACTTGTACAAATGTATTTGACTTATTTTGCAATTATATGGCTTTACTGATAACAGTTGTTTGACATGTCTAACATGGCTTGTCTGGGAGCTCCCTTTTCCCCTCCCCTGCTTTTAAAAAGTAAAAACTTATGTATATACTAACAGGGTGCTTTTTTTTCCTTTTCTTTAATTTTTCTTTTCATATCCCGTTTCTGGCTATGTGCAACCGTGTTGTTTTCGACCTCCTGTGATCACCAACATCCATGGGCTCCTCTCCACTGCTGAATTGTCCCCTGCAGCAGACACTTGCACTAATTGCTCTGTGGAGGAAGCAGACATTGTTGAAGCATCGACCACGGACAGCTCGCCCGTCTTCTCTTGTTTATCATCTCCCTTGGAACACTTGCCAGAGACCAGCGAGTCCTGCTTCATCCAGTTTGAGTCATGTCCTATGGAGGAGAGCTGGTTTATTACCCCTCCCCCATGTTTTACTGCAGGTGGATTAACCACTATCAAAGTGGAGACCAGTCCAATGGAGAACCTCTTAATAGAGCACCCCAGCATGTCTGTGTATGCTGTCCACAATACCTGCCACAGCCTTAATGAGACTGGATGTGGGGATGAGGAGTTTCACAGCCCAGGTAGTCCCAGGTATGTCTGAATTCTCTTGTAAGGAGCTCCGGTGCTGAAAATATCTGGTTTCTACTTGGAACAGCTTAGACACTTAATACTGAATTTTCCAGCTTATTTCAGGGGCGGTGAATAAAGCATGAATACTACACAAGGTGTATTGAGTGGTCAGGTGCCTGTCTGCTCAGAAAAATGTTAGACAAGATGGCCATGTCAGGAAACAGTTGGGTATGCAGTTTGGCACTACAGTGAATATTTATGGAGCCTTATTACTCCCTTGCAAAGTATGCTCCAGTGCTGTGTAAACCAGTGGCAGTTAACTGTATAGCCAGTAATGTAGATATGAAAGCACTTTGCCCCCTTCACATCTACGTGTGTTTTCCATAACTGCTAGTCAGCACTCTCAGTCACCTTGTAAGATGAAACATGGAACTTTAATTATCTTGACAGGGAAGTGGCTTGGGGTTTAGTCTTTGGGTTTTTTTTTTTTTTTTTCGTTCCTCAACCTAGTGATAGAGCAGGACAGGATAAATTTACCTAGAAGTGGCTTGTGGAGCAAAAGCAAACTGAAAAGTTCCACAAAACTTAGTCCCCTCAATGCGAAAATCTGTGCTGCAAGCTTCAACTTTTAGCAAAGTAAGAAGTGCTTTTTGGTTTTGAGTCCTAAAAATCTGTCCCTGTGGGTTTGTTGTAGAGGCATGTTTGCTGTGCACTGGCATTCTGTGGTGTTGGTGTATACAGCTATAGCAGTATAGCATACATGGCTGTATGCAGGTAGAGTATTTCTTTGCCATTATGACCCCACACTTGCCCGTGTTGTTCATTGGTTTTGAAATAATCGGGTTAGTAACAAAGACTGACTTTTCATACCATCTAGTTCTTAAGTTTAGAAACAATAATACTAAAGAAAAAAAATCACAGTACACTAAGTTTTGATATACAGGAAGAAATAAGTATGGCAGGTGAGTTGCTGTGGTAGATGCCTATTGACTTGTCTGATCAGCCTCTTGCCATATTTAAGTTTTTAATTCAAAGAAGCAGGTGATTTTGAGATTACATGCTGCTGTATAATGTGGAAGTATAGCGCTGGTACTATTGATTTGGAGTGGGATTTGTATAATTATTTGGGGAGGACAGTTTATAGTGTTAAACACCAGGTTCTAGTTTAAGTTAAATTGGGGTAAACTATGAGCAGACAACACCTTTAAAATGAGGATCTGAAGGAATCTGCAATCTTGCACTGTAGGCTGCAAGGCATGCCCTAGCAAAAGACAGTAAGCCACCTTATCTAAAATACCAATTTGCAGTGAATAGTAACACTCAAAGTTGGATACTGACTTTTCAGTCACTTGAACTGGGGATTCTGATGTAAATTCATCCAGAGAAGAATCTTGTCTTGTGATACACAGTACAGTTAAGCTGCTTTAATGTGTGGGAAGCTAGAGGTGTGCTCTTCAGCTGGCGTGTAATTAAGTTTCTTCATACTGAACTCTGTGCTGTTGCTTTGTTAGAGGATCTAGGCTCTTGTAGAGGGTATTTTGAGTGACAACTGAGATGAGACTTAAGTCTAAAGCCGAGGTAGACTGCAGAATTTGGGAACATCGGTTACACTGATACTGCAGTAAGTTTCAAAAGCTGTTATGAAGTCTCTAGTGGTTTAATGGTTGGCCATTTAATATTGTAGGGCCAAGAAAAGCTGCTTAAGGCACACTGGCACAGTAAGTATTACTGTTTTGGAACAGTGCTTTTTGTTTGATCAGGCTGCTAGCAACACTGCTTCCTCTAGAGCCTTGTCTGCCAAAGCAATACTGGTTTTAGGACTAACCTTTGTGTCAAATGATTACTTGATCAAGCCTAACTACGTCTGCTTTAACAAGCCAAAATGCTAAGTGCAGAAAAATTACTGAAATAATTGGGTTGGGAGTCTGAAGCCTTTAATGTTTCTTGTGAGGTGTGGTTCTGTAGCGCAATGAGCAGGACACTTCTGCTTTCTAGCAAAATTGACACTGGAAGTGCAGCAGCAAATGTATGTAGTGATGGTCTGGCTTAAGACACAGCCCCTCTAAAATTCCATTTTGATGACATGATGGAGACTCATTAACCCTGTTCTCTCAGTGCATGGAGCTCACTAGTGCCAGCCTACCAAATGCACCTCAGGTACCAAAATGCTGCATTAAATGTGGCCATTTAACTAATTCAAACCACCTCTGCTGTCCCAGTGTCACTTTATGATGACAAATAGAAGAGTGTTGGTTTGCTGGAAAACCATTGCTGGAAGGGTATTTAATAAGGGGGGTGGGGGGAGAAGCTTAAGTATCTTCAGCCAGCAAGTTTAAACCAGTTTTCCTCCTTTTGTGGAGGAAATCTCTTTTTCATTTTAAATTCCTTTCAAAGGAGAAGGATGTTGTATAAACTTCCCCATTTGTCAGATTAGTCATATTTTTCCATAACAAAACCACAACAGTTTGTATTAACAGTTGCTGCCCTTTGCTAGCTAAGCGTATACTTAGGAAATACAGGTTGCAATAACTGTCGTGTGGCTTCCTGGCTCCTTAATAGCTTTCCCCAGAAAGGCTTCACTTGCAGTTCCACCTCCAGCACTGTTGGATGTACTAAGGGATCATTCCACATAGAAAATAATAGTCCTGTTTTTGCAGCTGCCCTCATGTAAATGAAAGTGGTGTAATCTGCAAAGAATGTATTTACAAGGCACTGTGAATTGATTTGTGCTTGTTATTTACTTATTTTTTGCTTTGATATTTCAAGTGCTAGGTTTAGGACAATACCCAGTGAATAAACAGAAGGAGACTAGCGTGTCACGTATGACTGTTCTTCAGTCTCTAGTCTTCAGTCATTCATATCAAGCTATCCAAGGATCCAAAAGCAAGCTTAGGATGTTTAAAATAAAAAAAAAAAAGTAGAAGGGAGGGAGTATTCCCTTGATAAGAAGGAATATTTCCCTCCAGTGTGGAGTGGGAGGAGGCAGAAGAGCTTACTTTGTGTCAGACACCTGCAGCCTCCCAGAGTAAGGCTACACAGGGCGTACCATGGGCATGGCAGGCTGACTTACGTCTACAGAGACATCATACAATCATTGCAAGTTAAGCTCTTCCAGAAGAGACTTTATGATAAAGTCATGCTAGTGTTGAAAGACATACTTCCCAAGAGACCTCTTGATCATGCCTGGGCAAGTTCCTGATCTTGCAGACATCTTTCCTGGGCACCACTCATCAGTTGATCAGTTGACAGCTGATTGTTGGGTCCCTGAGTGGGGAGACAGAAGGCAAGAAACTCTGCTGCCACTGGTCTCACACCAGCTCTAGCACTCAGATTAGGGTTTTTCTTTGCTTTTAAAATGGCAATGCTATTTTTAACATTACTTTGGAAGTCTCAGGAAATGCCAGTGATTGTTCTGTCAAGTAGGGAAGTCCTTTTTCAATATGTCAGTCGCTGCTTGCATAGGCTGCTGGTTTGTTTTTCACTAGTGCATGATGAAGCAAAGGTTTGCCAAAACTGCTGACTCACTGCTAATGAAATTTAGGGGCCTGGTTGAGGAACAAGCTTTCTAAGTTATTTTTCATGTGTGTCACAACTGGTCTACCTTTCCATTCCTCTACATGAACGTTTGGATTTACGTGTGTGGCTGGCAATTGAAATGCACTTTTGTTAGTGTGCTTCTGTTTTCAGGCTGAACCACTGATTTTCAAGATGATTTTAAACCAAATTTGCCAAGGAGATAACTCTCAAGTCTTCTAAAGCTGGAGCAGTGTGACACACATTGCCTTATATTTCTTATCTGTGCTGCATCTTGGGCTTAGGGAGGTGGTGTGGGGGAGAAAGAACAAAGTAGGGTAAGACACCAAAAGTCCTCAGGCTGTCGTGGGGCCCTCACACAGAAAGTGATTTAGCAGCACTACACTTTGCTTACCAGTGTGGTAAGTGGCTTGACCTCACCTCAGCCCAAATCTCTGTCCAGTAGAATAAGGGTACCCTTTTGAAATGCTGGATGTTGATGTCCATGTTCTACCCTTTATTTTGCTTGTCTTTCCAATGCACCTCAGTGGTGACTGATCCCTACTTGTTACATTTCTAGACTGGAGGCCCAAAATGAAGCGGGACAGCGTGTTCACTGCTATGTCACAGCTCTTGCTACTAGTTCAGCTTTTCTGGAGAAAAACAAGAGCTTTCGTCCTACCCACTGGATAAAAGAACATAATGACAGACACTATCTCAACAGAAACAGTCTCCGTCGCCAAAACCTCACCAGGGATTGCCACTCTCGGCAAATCAAGCACAACGGACTGTTCGTTCACCAGCCTTGCCAGCGTCAGTTCAATTACTGATGGGTCTTGTGGTTTTAATCTATGGTCTAATTGTTTCTTAGGTTGCTCTTGTTTTCATGTGTAAGTAAGTGTGGTCAATCTGAAGCTGATCATCAATCCCTCAAACACAATCGTAACTAGTGTTGCATTATTTTCAGAAGGTACATAAATCTCCAAACATCTTGCATCAAGTTCTAAATGTTGATGTTAAATATCAATGTCTTGGAAGCCTATCAGTACGATAGTTTGTGTGCTGTTTTATAAACTATAATGTATAGATGGGTTCTTAGTTGGTATTTTAAAGAAACTTAACTGAGATGGAAATCAGTTACATTTTGCATTAATCAAAATGGAGTTAGAAAATTTGAGGTTAGCCATGTGCTTTAATGACCAGTACTTGACAGCTTGTGTATCTGTCTGTATTCAGCATATATGATTACTTTCTAACAAGGAAATGCTATAGCTGCCAGAGGATATTACATAGCTGCGCTGAGCTGTTTCAAGAAGGACATCTCATCTAAATTCCTAGAACTTACTTGTGTTAGTGGGGTCTGTGTAGGTGTGCTGGGTACTTGCCATGCATATTGAAAGAGGGTTAAATGTCCCACCAGTACTGTTGCAGGACAATATGGCACTGTTGTTACAGATGTAGTACCTCACAGTGGAGTGGGGAGAAAAGTGAACCTTTGGGTAACGTGCAGATGCACAACACAGAGAACTGAACTGGGTTTTACTAGGTAAAGTTTGAGTTTCTCTAACTGTTCCTGTCTTTGAAGCATGTATGTCCCCTCTCCTATCTCATTTAATCTCTAGACTAGTTAAAGGAAAAAGATGGTGGATTGACTGTTCTTTTAATCCTATCAGTAGCTGATTGCTCTTCAAAGAAGTCAGTCATGGACAGCTATTTCTGAGCTACAAATTGCTATTAGATTGTCTCATATTTACAGATTGAGAGTAGCTTGGAAGTAGCTAGAGGGAAGTTTTTATTCGAAGTTCTAATTTTCTCTTTCTCTCTATGAAAATGAAATCCAAGTTAATGGGGACTGGAAATGAAGGGCAGTGTGAGGCAGGGAGAAGTGGATGCTGAGCTAAACACAGCGATAACAGAGTGTATAAAAATTGATCAATCAGATATGGTTGTTCTCTTAGCCCATTGGAGGCAGAAGGACTGGATAGCAATTCCATGGGCCAAGAGGAAGGAAAAGCCATTTAAAACTATCAAGTAGTTTTCTTAAGAACACTGTGCAAGATGTTTCGGAAGTTGGCAGGCACTGCCAACTACAATTACAGGTAAAGTTCACCTGTTACCAAAACCTGTATTACACAGCAGCCAGTGGTATGCTGAACCCTGATAGATCAGTCTGGGAAGTGTATTAAATGGGTATGGAAGTAAGGAAGCAGAAATTTGCACTGAAAGAAAGGGAGGAGAGTAAAAATAAGTTTATCTTCCTTTCTGCCAGTGCTTAATGTGACTTGCTGTTTTCCCTTGTGTTTAGTGCCTAGGGCATTACAGTGTTAGCATTACACTCAGCTGTGTCTTCCAGTAGTCCTTACACAGAAGTAGATATGAGGAGTCTTTGAGGTCAATAATGTGAATTGTTCCAGACCTATGAAGTATTTAAATTCAGCCAAATGCTTCAATTTCACTGAAGCAGAACCCCAACAATTCAAATTGACCTTGATGTAGTGGTACTGTTGCGTGTTGTGCAGCTGGAATTTGTGAAACCTACTTAGCATACAGGGGACAGCATTTATAACCTAGGTTTCACTGCAGATGTGCTGCTTTACTGGAATTAGGATTGTCACAAAGGGATGTTGAAAATCATAAAATGTATAAAAGCAAGAGGTGCTTTCCTGGATACACTAGTTTTTTGGGGTTGTTATTTTTGGGGTGGGGTTTTTTTGGACAAATTGAATTCACATGGACACTGAAAGAAAACAGAATTGGTCACATCATGAGTTTCC
Source organism: Sterrhoptilus dennistouni (assembly GCA_013397095.1). NCBI lineage: Eukaryota > Metazoa > Chordata > Aves > Passeriformes > Zosteropidae > Sterrhoptilus > Sterrhoptilus dennistouni. The sequence continues at coordinate 488,709 of VWZU01019331.1, read as the reverse complement.
AAAAGAGATATTTTGTTACTGCTCTTTTAGCAGTATGTGCCCATGTCCATACAACAATTCTTATGTGGTCCAAATACTATGTTTTATCTGCAAAAGCTGTAGTTCACCAGTCTCTTATCTGTTCACAAGTACTCTTACTTGCCTCAGATTATCTACCTTTATCACTCCAACTTTGTGTCTAACTTAAACTTCCTTATCCTCGCTGCCAACTTTCTAGCTCAGGAAAATTTTTTGCTTTCCTGTATTACTTTCCTTTATATAAAACTAACTACTTTCCTTCAGCTTTAATTTTCTTAAAGTGCAATGAAGGAAGATGGAGTCTCCACCTCTCTGTGTTGGAAGGAGTAAGTAATCCCTTAACTCCTAATGGGGAGATGGAGCTGAGAGTATAAGGCTCCCAGGCATTAAAATGAGAGCCTTGGTCTGTTCTTCTCAGTAGGCAAGTAAATGCAACTTTAGACTGCTCCTAGAATTGGGAGATACTGATCTTTTTATACTGCATTACTAGATGACTTTCTGGTGATGAAAACCTATATCTTTCAGGATATAAACTATTTTGTTGCACAAAGCTGTGCTTCTCAATTTGTAATATTGGAAACCATGTTACTGTGTGAGATAGTACTACATCAATGGCTTTTTGTTAATTTGTTTTACATATTTATGTTGGTCTAGCCCTGTTTTGTGCCTGGAGCTATTGGGTAATTAGATTTGTTTTGGTTTTCTGTTTTAATAGTGAGCTGTGTGGCTTTTTATATGGTTTTTTTGAATTGTATTAAAATGTGTGTTTTTTCTTGTAAAAGTGGAGGCCTTGTACTGTCTCATACTGATTGATATTCATGAATCTTGCTGAAATTGTATTTTCATATGTATTGGTCAATGGACAGATTTGCATTTTAAACTGTGCCTTCTACACAGCAAACTTGAAGATTCAAAAGGGACATTTCAGTTGGGATTAATACTGTACATCAGTCTATGCATATATGGCAGCTTCTCTCCAGAGCCACTTCTCTATTTGTAGCAGTCCTTTTGATATGGAAGAATGTGTGGCTCTTATTTTTAATAGTTTAACACAAGCTGAAAACAGACAAAATACAGCACTTTGCCAAAAAAGGTAGCATTGCTTAACCAGTGTGTATTTACTAAAGTGATCTTCTGTATTTTGTTTTCATAGTGCGTTCTGTGCACTGTGGGGAAACGTGATCTTAACTCTCAATAAAAAATGGCCTGTTAAAAATTGTCAGTCTGTTCTTTAATGTTACAGGTTAATGAAAATCCAAATGCCTGAGCATCCTGTTCAGGTGGCAGTACAAATACTGAGTGTCTCAATGCCTGTTCTAGCACAGCAGTTGCTCTGGGACTTGGTTTGCATTGCTGATCAGGTGATAATGTGCACCCGATCAGTGTTGCTCATCTCTGCTGACTGCTGCCTTTCCTGATCAACATGCAGGAACTCTGTAGGTGAACAGGACAGAGATAAAAAGCACATGCCATGTGCAGGGAGTGGGGGGAATTTCTTCAGTATCCTGTCTGAACCTCTCTTCTTTCGACTCATGCCCCACTGCCTATCACTTCCCTGCCATGCACCACCATGAGAAAATCTGTATGGAAAGCCGCCAGTACAGGTATCCTGTGCAGATGCCTAGGGATGGGGTTAGGGAACAAAAAGCAAAGCCACCTGCAGCTGAACTTGGCAAGGGATATGGAGGACAAGAGGCCTTCCACAGATACACCAGCTGCAAAAGGAATACCAGAGGAAGCGTGTGCCCGCCGCTAAGCGGGACCAGAATACATGTGACAAAGGACATGGAAAAGGCTGAGGTACTCATGTCTTCTTTGCCTTGACATCTGCTGGGAAGGCCACCCTTTGGGATTGCAGGCGCCTGATCCCTGTGGGAAATGCTAGAGCAATGAAGTCTCAAGGTAAGAAATGCTTGAATAGCTGCATCATACACAGTTTTATGGGATGCGCCCATGACTGGTGAAGGAGCTGGCTGATGTCTTTGTGAAGCTGTTCTTAACTGTCTGAAAGGGTTTGGCAATGGACAGGATTCCTGAGGGCTGGGGAAAAGCAAGTGTCTTGCCTATCCTCAAGGCAGACAAGAAGATAGAGGGGAACAAGATTGTTCCCTTGATGTCTGGGAAGGTAATGGAGCAAATAGTCCTGGAAAACATTTCGAAAATGAACAAGAAGGCAGTAGTAGTAGTCAGAATGGACTTATGGAAGGAAAAGCATGCTGGGGAACCAGATGGCCTTCTACAGTGCTGAGCCTTGGATGAGGGGAGAGTGGTGGAAGTTGTTAATTCTGCCTTTATCAAGGCTTTTGACACTGTCCTCCATAACATCTTCCCAAAGCAGTAAATTATGGACTGTGTGAAGCAGATGGTGAGCAGGTGTGTTGAGAGCTGGCTGAACCCTGTGTTCAAAGTGCTGTGATCAGTGACACGAAGCCAAGCTGAAAGTTTGTTTTTACTGGTGCACCCTATCAGTGCAGGATCCTTACACTGTTAGAAACCTTCATTAACAACCTGGGTCATAGGGCAGAGTTGTTTATGCACCAGAGGGCTGTGCTGCTATTCAGAAGGACCCTAACGTGGAGAAATGGGCTAACAGTAACCTCATGGAATTCAGTGTGGGGAAATAGAAAGTCTTGTACCTGGAGGAACAAAAAGGCCAGGCAGCAGGAAAAAGCAGGCTGGGAAGCATCTTGGCAGAAAGGGCCCTGGGGGTCCTGGTGGGCGCAAAGCTGAGCATGAGCCAGCAGTGCACGCTCATGGCCTCAAAAACTCAGAGCTTCCTGGGCTGCATCAGGCAGGATGTTGACAGCAAGGGGGACAGAGGTGATCTTGCCCCTCCACCCTGGGCCAGTGAGACACATCTGAATGGCACATCCAGTACTGAGCTCCCAGTACGAGAGGACATGGATTTACTAGAGGGGATCCAGCAAGAGACCAGGGAATAACAGGATTGAAGACTGAATTAACCAGGAGAGGATGAGAGCTGGGATTGTTTAGGCTGGGGAAGAGAAGTCTGGGGGCATCTTGTCAAGGTATATAAACAGCTGAAGGGAGCAATAAAGACAACAGAGCCAGACTCTTCTCTGGTGGTACCTAATATATTTTCAGCTAATAAGCTGAAATACAGGAAATTCTTGAATGGGAGAAATGGGCTCAGTGATCTTCTCCATGTTGTTATTTTGGCTTTTTCTGAAACTGTATGGATGAGTGGGGTTTTTTGCCGCCAGTCACTGGGGATCCTTGATCTCTGTGGCTTTCCAAAGATCATGGAGAGTGGCCTTGAACTGACATCAGCCAACTCTCTCAGCACACTGGATACAGGCTTCCATGGATTTGTATGGGCTGAGTTGTTACAAGTAGTTCCTGATTTAATTCTCACCCACCAAACAAGCAGAGTGACAAAATGATCTATTTAACTGACAGCAGTGAAAAGGTATTTGTGCAACAAAGCATTCATCTTCCCAGAGGAAGAACTGAGTAAAATCTTTCCCTTTGAAATGTAGATTTTGTGCTGTATGTTTATCAAAGCAGCAAGTCTATGCTGAGAACTGTTCAGTATTCTTCAGGAGAAAGTTTGATCAATTATGCTTCTATTATTGTACCTACACACATAACCTAACATAGTTAAGTGGATAGTGTTCCTTTCGGGGGTGCTTATTTCAGACCTGATGCAACTTTTAAAATTTAGCTTGGACAGTCTCCAAAATACCATGAACTTGTGTTTTTGAAACTTCTCTGTGCTGAAGCGAAAACGTATGAAAGGTTGCATAAATGTAAGTATTGGCTTAAGTTCTCACTTTACATTCTAAATTTTCTGTCTATATAAATCCTTGTATGTCTCTGATAGAGTGCCTTAATCAGTGTTAAATGTCAGAGAGAACCATAATTACTACACTGTTTCCTCGTCAGTCATTCAGTATCTGCTTTCTTTGTCTAATTGACTTCTGGGGCATGTTTATAGCCACAAAATACTGTGACTCTTATTGAGTGATACTTGCAAGGAAGGTTTGGGCTTTGTGGAACATGTAGGAATGACTCATCAAAATAACATGCTGATGCTCCTCTAGCACTGTTGTTCCCATGGCGTGGTCATGATATATCAGTCTTAGAGTAAATGAGACTGAACTGAGACTTAACAGGGTATGTTTTGCAGCCAGCTTTTTCTTGATGAAAATACTGTTCTGGAATTACTGCTGTATAACTAATACTTTAGGAGTCTCTTGACTAGTTCAAAAGTTCTGTGGCTAGACTGATAGCTGAACACTCAAATATCTCAATAAGGCAAATAATTTTATGAGTAAGCTAAGGAAAAGGAATAACAACAACAACAACCAAAAAAAAAAAAAAAAAAAAAAAAAAAAAAAAAAAAAAAAAAAAAAAAAAAAAAAAAAAACCCAAACCAAATAGATAAGAGTAACAAAACTAGGCTAGTGTCCAGGACCAGGCTTCAGATCTCAGCTTGCAGACATGGGTTGTGCCATAGCTCTATACTTTTTCCTCTATAGACTTCAAATTGTTGTGTCTAAACAAGGTGACTTATGCAGTATAATAAAAAAATACCATTATGTACAAAATTAAATCTATCAGAGTGCTAAAAGAATTGTAGATTCCCTGAAATGGGGATCTGCAGAGAATTAGCAGCAGAGAGAGGTGGAAAAGAGAAGGGAGGCCTCAGGCTTTTGGGATATGTGGTTAGTAGCCATGAGCTGTAAATTTTTGCAAGGCAAACAAAGGACATGAGATCTTGATTAAGAAAGAGGGGACTGACATGGGCAGAAGTATCCATTTGTCTACTCCCAGCAGTGAATTTCAGTTCTAGCTCTTCTATCTATGGTGTGAGACTGAGGAATTATTGATGGGCCAAAGACAGTGGTCTGAGATTCAGTAAGGCCAAGTGCTGGGTCCTTCACCTGGGTCACAATAACCTCATGCAGTGCTACAGGCTTAGGGAAGAGTGGCTGGAAAGTGGCCTGTCAGAAAAGGACCTAGGGGTGCAGGTTGACATGGTTGGATGGCTCCAGGCTCTTTGGGAGGGTTAGACATGGCAGAAGAGGTAGGTGTTGGAACTGTATGTAGTGGAAGGGCTGGAATGTGTGGAGCTCACAGTTGGCAATGGCACAGTTGAGAGTCTGGATAAGAATCAAGGGGCAAACAATGTGGATGTCATTGTGGCAGTCTACTATAGACCTGCCAGGCAGGACAATGACATCAACAAATTATTCTCTGAAGAACTAAGGGACACTTCCAAATCAACAGCTCTTGTCCTTATGAGGAAGTTCAACCTGCCAGAAATAACTTAACTGGGAGCATTACACAGCTGGTACAACCTGGGCCAGAAAATTCCTAGACCTGGACAACAATTTTATGGAACAGGTACTAAGGCAGCTGACTCAGAAAGGCACCCTCCTTGATCTGCTCCTTGTCAACAGAGTGGATCTTGTGAGCAATGTGGTGACTGGTGCTGCCTTGGCCACAGCAACCATGAAGTGATTGAGTTTAAAATCCTTATTGATGGGAGGAAAAGTGCAGGAAAATCTCAACTCTGGAAATGAAGAGAGCAGAATTCAGGCTACTCAGGGAACTAGTAAGAAAAGTCCTCTGGGAAATGTTTCTGTAATGCTGGGGTCTGTCAGTGCTGGTCACTTTTTAAACATCACCTCCTAAGGACACAGGAGCAGCAATTCCCCAGTGTCAGAAGTCAAGCAGAAGGCTGGCTTGGTGAACAGGGATCTTCTTTTGGGTCTAAGGCAAAAAAGAAAGGTGTGTGCCCAGTGGAAGCAAGCTCAGGTGACCTTGGAAGAATACAGAGATGCAGCTTGACGCTGCACAGAGAAAATTCCTGCAGCTAAAGATCAGTTGGAGTTGAAGCTGGCCAGAAATGTGGGAGAGAATAAAAAGTTTTTTCAAATACAATAATGACAAAAGGCAGCATAGAAGTAACATCACCTGTTACAGGATGAGGATGGGCACCTCACAAACAGGGACATGGACAAGGCAGAGGTGTTTAATGCATTCTTTGCCTCTGTCTTCAACACAGATGATGGATCAAGGGGGTCTCAGTGCTCTGAGCTGGAGGACCATGGCTGTGAGAATGATCAAATCCCACCTCACCCTCAACTTGTGTGGGATCTACTACTCCAGTTGGATCCCTGCAAATCTATAGGGCCTGATGGGATTCATCCAAGAATCCTCAAAGAACTAGCTGACATTATTACAAAATCTCTCTTCATGATTTTTGAGCTGGGAATCTGGAGACGTCCCAGCTGACTGGAAGCTGGTGAGTATTGGCTTGATTTTCAAGAAGGGCAAGAAGGAGAATCCTGGAAAATACAGACCTGTCTGTCCCACTTTAGTGCTGATAAAATCATGTAAAAGATTATTCTGGGAGGTATTGAAAAACACCTTGAGGTCAACACAATCATCGATCACAGCCAGCACAGCTTCATGAGGAGAAAGTTCTGCTTGTCAAACCTGATTTCTTTCTGTAACAGGGTAACCCACCTAGCTGATCTAGGAAAGCCTTTGTGGACTTCAGCAAAGCTTTTGATACTGTCTCTCTCAGGATCCTTCTGGACAAAATGTCCAGCACACAGCTGGATAAACACATCATGAGATGGGTGAGCAGCTGGCTCAGGGGTCAGGCACAAAGGGTTGTAGTGAGTGGGGTGACACCAGGCTGGGGACCTGTCACTAGTGGGGTTCTGCAGGGACCCATCCTCAGCTCAGTTCTCTTCAACAGCTTTATTAACAACTTGGACACAGTACTTAAATACTAAGTAAGTTTATCAAGAACACCAAACTGGGAGGAGCTGTTGACTCCCTTGAGGTCAGGGAGGCCCTGCAGAGAGACCTCAACTAGAGAGATGGGCAGTCATCAACAGTATGTAGTTTAAAAGTGCCAGATTCTGCACCTGGGATGGGGCAATCCTGGATGTACAGACAGCCTGGAGAATGAGAGGCTTGAGAGCAGCACCACAGAAAGGGACCTGGGGGTCCTGGTCAGTGGAAAGTTGAATGTGAGTCAGCAGTGCCCTGGCAGCCAGGAGAGCAAACCATGTCCTGAGGGCACAGCATGGCCAGCCAGGCAAGGGAGGGGATTGTCCCACTCTGCTCTGCACTGGGGCAGTTTCACCTTGAGTGCTGGGGGCAGTTTTGGACACCACAACATAAAAAAGTCAGTAAACTATTAGAGAGTGTCCCAAGGAGGGCCATAATGATGGTGAAGGGTCTGTAGGAAAACCCTTATTAGGAGCATTGTAACATAAAGTAGATTGTTTTCGCATTCCTCTCTGTGATGGACTTCTGGTTTGACCACTAGGGTCAGAGAGGTGTCAACCTCATGGCCCAATTGCTGATCAAACCCCAAAACCTATTTAAACCCTAAACCCAAAATAACTTCCTTCTTTCTCATCTCACAACCTGATGATGTGAGTGTAATCTTTTCATGTCCATCTAGTGAGACTTCCCCTGTAGCCAGCTATCTGCTTCTCCTGGCAGCAGGTTGTTAGAGGTGCCTCCTTACTTGCCAATGAAGTGACCCTAGGATAAATTAAACTGTTTTGGTTTTTAAGAAATGCTGTATTACTGTCCTACTTGTCTTCTACATGGTTCTTTTCTGTGACTCCTTATTTTCTTATTTTCTGTGATTCCTTATTTTCCCTTACTTACACCTATTTCCTGCTCCAAAAGGTGTCAGTCTTGCAGACCAGTGGTTAAGCAGTACTAGAAAATATGAGGGAAGTGTGCCTTGTTATTACTTTGTCCTGCAGAAAAGAGATTCAACACAGAGGGGTGAAGATAAACTCAATGCTTGGCTATTAGTTACAGGTGCTCCTTCTTGCTGGAGAGACGCTATCCCTACTGAGGTGTGACTGTGGGCTTTGCTCAGGAGATCAAGTGTAAGAATTGTTCTTTAAAGGTGTTTCACCTTTGGCGTGTTCACAGCAGGAGTTTAAATCTTTATGTACAGGAAAGGCTATGGGTCTCTGACATGAATATGAGTTTTCACGGATACAAATGAAGTGCTTTCTGTATAAAAGGGCTTTCAGGACAAGAGAATGTTTTTTCCCAAGCTTCTTTCTGATAACAGAGGGGCATGATCTCAAGAAGAAAGAAAGAGGCTACTAACAAGAGCCAGAAGGACATAGTCCATTGCCTTGCTTTATAACTGCTATGAAGTGACAGCATCTACTTCTGAACATAAGTTTAAAAGGCTGGCAACTCTGAACCCCCACCTCCTTTAAAAGTGTGCCTTCAAAAAGTTAATTCAAAGAGGAAATCTTTGTATCATGCTTTGACATGAAGGCTTGACACTGTAAATTGTAAGGGAATTAGTAACTTATTCTTGATCTCTACCTGAGGTTTTTTTCCTCTGTTATTAAAATAGCTCTTAGTTATTATTCTTTAGTTAACCCTTAGTTTGGATGTCTTAAGCTGATTTGATTGTCATACAAGCTGCTTATCAACAGCTGGTCTTTGCCTATGCTCTCTGTTGCTGGTATTTGCCTTAGAAGGATATATTCATCTGCTTATGACTAAAGGTTTGCTCACCTACATTTTAGCTAACAGGTTCTTAATAACTGTAATATGACCTCTCTCCCCACCAAATCAGAAAAAACCCCTCAAATCACAAAACAAATCTATATTGTAAGGTCTTAAAAATACTCCTTAATGCATATTGAAGTGCATCATGCCTTGTTTAACAATAAAGGGGTTGTGGAGTCTCCCCTACTGGAGATACTCAAGAACCATCTGGACACAATCCTGTGCCATGTGCTCTGGGATGGCCCTGCCTGAGCAGGGAGGTTGGGCCAGATGACCCACTGTACTCCCTTCTGACCTTGTCCATTCTCTGATTCTGTGAAAAGGTCTCTGAATGAGACAAGCAGGAAAGTCGAATATTGTAGGTTCTAATAGAAAATAAGGTTTTAAACCTTAGGGTTTCAAGCTGTCTCATGCTCTTAAAAAAAAAATACCTTTATGGAAAGGTGCAACTCCCTGCTAAAGTATTTCTCTTTAGGAGGTATAAAGCTTTAATGGTGCTTGGTTTAGGCTGTGTAGCTGAAGCCATAAATAACTTTAAAACTCCTCTTTAAAACAGTGAAATTCATCCACACAAGAGAAGGCCTTTCCCTTATCTACCTCACAGAACAGTGTTGACAAAATGGCTGTGACTGAAAAGGACAAAGCCTGACAGCACAAGCAGATGGCCATAGCAATATACTTACTGCAAGGTAGCAGGAGCATGGGACATGAAATTCCATGTTAATTTTGTGCCCAGATCACAGTGGAGTGTGTGCAAATGTTCTAATGAAATCCTGCTTCTTTCCTTGGGAAAAACCAAATGGAGTCAGAAACACCCTGGGAGAAGAGCAGTATTAAGCACATGGTAACTAGATTGTTCCTCATAGCTTTACATCTGCTCATTTTAGATCCTTGGTAGATTCCAGGCTCCTTCAAATAGAGCCATAAAAGGATAACCAAGAAAAACAACCTCAGATATGTAAGCTTGTAAGGAAGCCCTTAACACCTTTTCTGGAACATACCTACAAGTGGTAATTGAGGGAAAAAAACAAAACAACCCCCTCCCCCAAAAAAAAACCCAAACAACCCACCAGACTAATCTAAAAGGAGTTGCTAGATCCCAGCACAAACACTGCTCAGCAGTAGTATATTTCTAGACTCTAAAAATATTCTTATTTTACATTCATCCTCCCTAAGGAGGCATCCACAGAGTAAAAGAGGATGTACTTGGAATCCACTTGGAAACATCCCAGCATGGACTAACTCACTTCATTTTTATTGCCACATCAAAAGGTCAGTGTGTTGGCTTGCATTAAAATCATAATTTCATTATCTGCTGCAGGATTTGACTACATATTAGTATCTGGGGGTTTGGTTTGGTTGGTTGTTTTGTGGGATTTTTTTACTGATGAAAATTTATGGGAAAAGTTGCTGGCAGGATGGGGAATGCTCATGGGACCTGGTGCATTTTCCACTACTGAATTAAAACCACAAAAATGTGGCAGGGTGACCTGCAGAAGCTCACATCAAAAGGTCTAGAAAAATGAGCACCATAATCATTACAGTCTTTGTGCTGAGACCTATTCATGGCCAACTTGACCCTTCAGTTTTTAGCTATCATTCCCTTTACAGTATTCCTCTTTCACAATGTGCCATGGAACTTACCCCTGATGTGCCAAACCCACTTTGCAGTGTGGAGCCCGGTTGCCAACAAGGCATCTCTGAAGGGTAGAGGTTTTTTAGGAAAAAAAAAGATAATTTGTCTCTCTTCTCTTGCTAGCTGAAGTTTCAGTTGTTCTTAACAAATTAGCTACAGTAGTATTTCAACTTCAGCAAGTCAGCTAAAGGCAGGAGGTCAGTTAGGTCAAATTTGCCCAAATTCAGGGGACCATCTTTTCTCTGTAGTCAGTGGAGTAAGAGATGAACTTCCAGACAGCAGGATGCATCTTGCTGGTGGATTTCAGTGGAAGACAATTAAATGAGATACCTGCATGTCTACTGCTGGCATCCTGAACTATGACATGGGTTAGATTTCTTGCAATGAGCTGATGCAAAATATTCAGTTGGCAAAAGATTGTTTAAATGACAGTGAGTTTTGGGCTTTTTTTGTGTTCCTTTTGAGCTACAGCTAGCAGATATTCTTCATGACAAGGTCTGGAACAGACATTTTGCAGAGCTGAGCTGGCTGGCTGGCTGCAATGTCCATCTTGCACCTCAGTGCTTTACCTGAAGTTTGCAGGAATTGTTGTCCCCACTTCATCAGGTGCTGTAAGGACACACAGCTGAGAGATGGCCCTTGGTGCCCAAAACTTGGGACCTGTTAAACTGCTGTCAGTGACCCTACTGTGACATCTCTGCCTTGGTGGGCTGCACTCCTTTTTCTCTTGCCCTTTAAAATGGCAAAGCTACCAGAGGGTAAGCACCTGGTTATTGTGTTTAATTACTACAGTACATACTTTAAAGCAAAACCTATGTTTACTCTTTAATAATGTTACACTTGGGAAAAGAAAAATAAGTGGGAAAAAAAAGGAAGATGTGGATTTACTTGAAGGTAGCCGTGGCTTCTCTTTGTGCTGTTTTGCTGTACGTGCTCAGCATTGAGACAAAGTGCCAGTTGTCCCTCGTCAGCAAAATGGCTGCAGGTGCCCTGCATTGGGTGTTTTAAAGAAAAGTGTCTGCATACAGCATTGCTAGGTATGTGCTGCTGTGGGGTTTGGTTGCTTTGGGCTTGTGTGGATTTAATTTTTGAGTTTTTTTGGAACATGTATTAAGAGAACTCCATGCAACCAGTGAGTGATGTTAACAGGAGGTGTGCTGGCACTGAGGGTAAGCTTGGGTATCATCTGCTGGAGAAGGGGATTGCAGAGTGGGGGCTCCTGCAGTGGCTCTGCTGCCCTTGGGCACGGTGGGACCCTGAGGAGCAGTGTGGGGTCTGGCTGGCAGGTGTGGAAAGCTGGTCTGTAGGGAATAGGGCTTGTGCAGGTGGTATCAGGGAGGCTGGGCTTGGGGGAGGCCTGTCTTCGCCTGGCACAGAGTCACAAAAATAATTAAGTTGGAAAAGACTTGGGATCATCGAGTCCAACTTCTCACCTAACGCCACCATGTCAACCAGACCATGGCACCAAATGCCACATCCAGCCTTTCCTTAAACACCCTCCAGGGATGGTGACTCCACCACCTCCCTGGACAGCCCATTCCAATGTCTAATCACCTTTTCTATGAAGAAATTCTCTGTAGGGTCCAACCCCAACCTCCCTTGGTGCAACTCTGTCCTCTTGTCCTGTCACTTGTCACCCGGGACAGGAGGATGACCCCTACTCGGCTACAACCCCCTTGGAGATGGTTGTAGAGAGCGACGAGGCCATTCCTGAGCCTCCTCTTCACCCCGCCCTGGTGCAGCGACATGCGTGACAACCCGCGGCTGCCGGCGGCGCCCGGTGTGGGTGTGGTGTGTGGGTGCGGTGTGTGGGTGCGGTGTGGGCCTGAGGAGGTGGCGGGGGCCCAGGCCCCGGCGCCGGC
>VWZU01019331.1:442063-471237 GCA_013397095.1 Sterrhoptilus dennistouni | reverse complement strand
TTTTTTTGTTCTGGCCCAAACTGGATCAGAATTTGAGATGCTGCCAGGTGATGCTTTGCTGCAGAGACATGTTCAGATACAGAATTCCATGCAAGGTGCTTAATCCTGTTGTTCACAGGCATCTGGTAAAGCTGAACTCCATCCTTTCTGATTAGCTGAATAAGAGGATAATTTACTTCTGCCTTCTCCATCCTTCCCTAGCTGCTGTAAGAAGATCATAATTCATTTATCAATGCCTGTCTGCTTAAACTGAGACATTTGTGCATTAAAGAAGCAAATATCTCCCTGGCTTTTAACTTAGGAGGGCAACAGAATGAAACTGACCTGGGCTGAAATTTGTAGGCAATTCCAGTGATCAGCTCTGTCAGTTTCTGCTTGGGGAAAGATAAATACATAACTCCAAAAATTTCAGTGGGAAGTTATAATTTCATTGGTTAGCATGCTTTTCCTCTTAGTACCTGCAGGATGAGAAGTGCATCTAAGAAAAAGCCCATATCAATTAATAATAACTATTACAGATAAAGCCATATTGATGATATAGGCATCATCTTCCCTCACAGACTGGAATACTAATGAATTATAAGCTAGCAATAAAGAAGAACTCAGTTTTTCTCTAAAGAGCTTGCTTCTGAGCCTTGAAGTAAATAAGGAAAGAATAAAGGGATGGATGAGTGACTTTTAAACACTATCTTCAGTTTTTCTCAAGCTAACCTGGACAACTTATGTGTGCTTTGTGTTTCCTGAGGAGGACAATATTATCCTTTTTTCGGGGGAGGGTTTGGTTTATCTTGCTCTCTGAACAGCTGTCAAACTAGGCAAGATCAGGAACTCTGCAACTCTGAGAGGCACATGTTCAGTTTTACTACCTGTTCTGTGGAACTGGACTTGCTGGTGATCTTGGCAAGCTGCTGTTGTGGTGATGTAGAACATTCCAAGTATTCCTGCAGTTTTCCAATTGCCATAAAGATCTTATAGTACGTGGAATTTTTCTTTTTGTTTCTGAATGTCTCTAAACGATAAATAATGTTTTTATTGGTTTGGGTTTTTTGTTTTTTGGTTTTTTTTTTGTGACTTGCGCATATACTTAATAATGCTTTGTATAACTTTATTCCATAGCTGGGGAAATTCCAAAGATGTCTGGCTGAACATCCTGACGAAGGAGAACAGATATGCTCACTGCAAACACTTCACATCTCTACATTCTAGTTTGCAACCTCACATGAGATCAATACTGCTAGACTGGCTCTTAGAGGTGAGTACTTTAAGTTACTTTACCGTGTGCTCTGCCTGTGGAGTAGGCAGGTAAAAGCACAGCTTCCACATAAAGATCTGGTAGTAACATGCACAGTTTTGCCATTTTTTATAACTATTTTGCAACAGAACAAGTGACTGCTTTTGATCCTCTTGGAGAGCTACATCTGGGCCTTCCCAGGCAGCAGGCGCTGAACTTTCCCCCCAGCACAGTGAGCAATAGTATTTAACTTTTGCTCATGACATTCTACATCCTGCAAGGGAGAGAAATCTCGTTTTGAGACACTTATATTGAAATTGCTGTAGACAGGCCAGTTATGGATCTCTGACTTACAGGGTAGACTGTATCTAAGCCATGAGAGAGCTGTGTCTGTACTAAGGATTTATGACCCTGACTATGTCAAGAGCTTTCGAGTGTCAGCCCATGATGTTTTTTTCTGATTTCATAGTGAATTTTCCATTTTATCATGTGAAGAGAGCTGAATATATCAATGGCTGACAGGTAAAGGTTCTTGATATAGACAGCTTCTTATGTGAAAACATTACAAATAAATCATATTAGCAAGGAATTTAAAAAAAAAAAAAAAGAAATTATTTTTTTAAAATACACCCTAAATAAAAATATTATTCCAGTTGTGTGCTTCACTAGTTCCTCTAACGTGGAATTTACATATCACCATCAAATTAATTTTTTGCTTTTTTTAAAATCTTGAATTAGAAAATTACTCAATTTCCAAACAAAAACACCAACGAAAGCATTGCTTTTGTCCAGCTCAGTGGTTCTATATGCCACAGTGGATTTAAATCCCATCAACTTTGAGATCTTTTCAGTAGTTTAAACACTGTTTTGTAACATTATAACAGATACTACTTAACGTGACCTAGTGTCATTCTGTTTGGGAAATACAGTTCTATAGAAACTGCCATTTATTTATGGGTGGGCCTGGTCCATGCAGTTTTAGTTCTGAATCTTCTTTGGAACAGTTGTTAATGGCATCAGAGTAACACATCAATTATCAGGAGAATATATCAGGCTTAAAAGAGTGAGGCTGTGCTATTTCTGCCAATCAGTTGCATTTTTGGTGGTCAGGAAGGGCATTAATTTGCAAATGGCCTTCCAACCTTACCTTGGAAAATAGCTTGTAGTAGTGAGATTTTATTCTCACTTTTTATCCAAGTAAAATAATGAAGCAGCTGGGATCTATTTCTTGGATATTCTTTTCTGTTCGTGTTCTATACTGCATGTGGATTTTAAGTAATTAATAGTTATCTAAGTGCTTTCTAGTTGCAGACAAGCTGGATATGTGCTAGCCCCTCCCAATTCAATTAGAGATTAGATGAAAAAATAGGGCTCTCTTTAAGATCTCCAGGTCTGGGCTGTGCACTCTCCTTTCTTTTTTGTTGAACTGGCATTTGAAACACTTTGATACAATGCGAGTATTAAAAGTTCTCCCTGCCAGGGAAACCAGCAATGGGACGGAGCAGATGGCGGCTCCTTCCTGCAGTTTTGTTCCTGCTTAGTGAGGCTGTTGGTGTGCCTGAGGGGCTGCAGGCAGTGCTCCTGGCCTGCCAGCAGAGCCCCCTCCAGCAGGATCTTCCAGGCGTCTTTGCTCTAGAGCCAGAGACTTTGATTTTTTTTTTTAGTGGTTCTGCCCTGGGAACAGACCTGCTAGGAATTCAGTGAGGATTTGACTTAAGCTTGAGGCTGGAGAGTGTTCTTGATCAAAGTAATTAGTGCGTGTATGTGTAGGTGTTGCTGTTTTGTTGAGATTTTTTCCTCAAGAGGCTTTCTTCTTTCAGTGAAAAACAGTTGCTATTTAATTTGGGAAAAGTATTTTTTGACGGTCTTTTAGTACATCGTAGGCAATTTACATTTAGGTGGGGGCATGGGAAATACCTTTTCCAATCCCATGCTAACCACTGCATCCTACCATACCCTGGTATGCAAAGCTTTGTGTGTGCAAGAGATGAACCTGCATTTTGCTGTTAAAAGTTTGAATACCCAATGTGTGTACAGAGTTATAACAGAAAACTGAATTGTTCTTTTCCCCTGTTGTAGGTGTGTGAGGTGTATGCACTCCACCGGGAAACCTTCTACCTAGCTCAAGACTTCTTTGATAGATTCATGTTGACACAAAAGAACATTAACAAGAGCATGCTCCAGCTCATAGGAATTACCTCGTTATTTATTGCCTCCAAACTTGAGGTATGAAGCTCTGTTACAGGGAGGAGGATATTGAATTTGGAGTAACTAAAAAGACAGTGATAACAATTATTTCTTGTCTGAATCTTTTGAACTTGATGGTGTATGTACAACACTGAAGGTCAGAAGGGAAAGGTTTTTTTTCTCTTCCTTCAATTGTGCATTTGTCAGTCTCTTGGAGAGCAGTTTTTGTCCTCTCTTTCTCCAGCAGCAGGGAAGAAGACCACATAAACTTAAAAGGCATGCAAATGTGCCAGAAGTAGTTTTGTTTTGTCTTGTCTTTTTCCAAATATACAGCAGTTGGCAGACAACCTCAGGAATGGGTGTGGGACTTGAGTAAAACCAAGCCTAAGTCTCAAACTGCCTGTACATCAGGCTGATGCCCTTACAGTGTCCTCCATTTAGTGGAGTGTGAGTCTTTAATGCAGCAATGGTGATACCTTACATTGTGTGCTACACCTGTGGGCCAAGACCATACTTGTGGATAATGCACAGTGGGCTAGACTGACAGGAAGACTTGGCATTGGTATCTTGGGACCCCTAGATCTCACTGTGGTTCCCAAACCAAGGCTGTGCACTACATGCAGTCACCTATCCTTAAGGAAGTGCATGGGGCCATGGTGGTCACTGAGCCAGCTGGTAGGGAAGCAGTTTTGCTGGCAAAGCTCTCTCCTGCTTACACACCAAACTATGCTTGGCCCCAGCTGGCATGACTGGCTTAGCAAATTTCCTTAACCACCTCTGCACCATGGATTCTGACTGTTACAGTGGCTGGTTGTGGGATTTTCTCTTGGGTTTTTTTCCAGCTTTTATCTTTTTTTTTTTTTTAATTTTATTTATGTGATTACATCAGCACTGGCATTGCAGGTAACCCGTACCAGCCAGCCATCTGTAGGAGAATTGGGATGATGTTTGTTTTTACAGCATTGGAATGGCTGAGTAGAAAGATCTGTAAATGAAAGGGTGTTCTGATTGCTTGGTCAGCATTTATTTCCCCGGAAGCTCTAAGAGTTGCAATAAGTCCATTGCATTATACAACAGATACTAAACCCCAAGTAGCTTTTATGTTATCTCCTTATCCTGAAAGTTTCATGTCAGTTCATGTAATGAAAGAACATTGTTGTAGCACAAGAAATGTTAACCTGTCAATATGGACAGAAAAGTATTTCCCAGTATCTTCTCAGCCTTTCTTAGAACTGTAAGATAGACTCATCTTCATTTTCCCTCCCTTTATAGGAAATCTATGCTCCTAAAATCCAGGAATTTGCTTATGTCACTGATGGTGCTTGCAGTGAAGATGATATTGTAAGAATGGAACTTATTATGTTAAAGGTAAGAATTTGCTGTGTTTTAAAGTGCTGGGTGAATGACTCTCAGCTGAGCCTTGTGTTTTAATGTTACTTATTTTCTTAGAAGAAGGAATCTGTCCGTGTTTCTGCACAGTAGTGAAGCCTGTGAATGTGCAGTGGACCTTGGCTAGTAGAAAAGAGCAGGTTTCTCATGCTTGTGTGAATGTAAAAGCTCTTAACAGTGCAGCCAGCCACAGGCAGGCTGGAGGGCTGTCACTGTAATGTACTGCACTTGCCAGCATCCCTTACTCTCCAGGAACAGGGGCTTCTGGAGAGACAGGCAAAGACCTCACACTGGAGAGGATCTATTTTCACCAGCACAGGACTCTATACATTTATTCTTCCTTAATAGATATGAGCTGCAGGTTCACACAGCTGGCCCAAAAGCTTGAGGAAATAATATTAATTTCCCAGCTTCTGAATAGAGAAGACATAAAATCCAACTGCACAAGTAGAAGGATACGGATTTGTCCTGATCCTAGCACAGCCTTTTCAAAAAGCACTGAGAATGCAACCTGAAAAGAATATTTGTACTTGAAATTGTAAATATTTTTTAGCGTCTTTTAAGGATATGTGCAATAACCTCAGGAGACGTTTAGGAAGAAATCAGAGCACAAAACTGTCCTTGAGTGGTTTAAGGCACTTAAATGTTCATTAAATATTTGCAGGCTTTAAAATGGGAACTCTGTCCAGTGACAATTGTATCTTGGCTGAACCTCTATCTTCAAGTGGATGCTCTGAAGGATGTTCCGAAAGTGCTGCTACCTCAGTATTCTCAGGAAAAATTCATTCAAATAGCCCAGGTAGGTAGTAAACTGTTGGAAAATGGTTCTTGGGGCAATGACAAGCACTACTGGACATTATGCTCTGAAAGCCACTTTGTTCTAAGTGTTCCCCTGTTTCCCATCTCCTGTTACTTTGTTAAGGAACATGCAAGTTTGACTCCACCAAAGAAATTCAGTTTTGAGGACAAGTACCCCTGTGTTTCTTGTAATAACCTCAGGAGACGTTTACACATACTTTTGACTTTCACATACTAATGACTTTTCTGTATGCTGGAAAAATAAAAAATCCATTTTATTTATTTAATTACCGTGCACTCCAGCATTCTGTAAACAGCAGTGACAGCTCTGAAAGTAAGGTGGATAATTTTGGACTCGAGCCTGTTTTTACCTGTGTTGCCCCTAACAGTGTTTCTGTGTAATTGCCAAGAAGGCAGCCTGGGGAGTGTTTTGACTATTCTGGAAGTGCTGTGGTTCAGTTAGTATGGGCATGTGTTGTGCCCAGCCTCAGAGAGGTTTACTGAAGCTGGGTAGCTCAGTGGTGTAAATACCACACAAGGCAGTATTTAAATTTAAGACAGTACCTTCCTACAGCTTAGCCCTGCTCTGGGGCAGAGGCTGTAGGAGAACTGCTGTGTGCACAGCCCTCTCTGAGCTCATGCTGAAGTGTCAGCTTGTTAACATTTGTTACTCTTCATGTCCTCAGCTTTTAGACCTGTGTATTCTGGATGTGAATTCTTTGGACTTCCAGTACAGAACACTAGCTGCTGCAGCACTCTGCCACTATACCTCAATTGAAATAGTTAAGAAAGCTTCAGGTAAGATGCCTCTGTAAAGCTTGGCCTTGTTAGGCAGGGAATTCAGAAGTTGTCACAGGCCCAAATCTGCTTAAGGGGGGTGTTGGTTTACCAAGCTGCCAAAGACCAAACCTACATGGACACTAATATTTGTTCCGTGGGTTTCTTTTCCTTCTAATTTCACTTCCTACCGCTATTTCAGATGTTACAAAGACTCAAAAGAAGGAAACACCTTAAGCAGTGCAGGTTTTGCTAAGGAATTGAAACATTTATTGTTCTTGCCTTTGGGCTATTTGCCCTATGGCTTCAGGTGTTTGGGGATCATTAGCTATTATATTGTCCACTTTTTTCTCCTGAAATGTAGTTCTCAATGTCTGTCACCAGCACCCAGTTGATGTTTTCATCACCCAAATCTTGTTTTCAAGCCACAAGTCACTTCAGTCTCCCCTGGAAAGCAACAACTACCCTTGTGCTCTCCATTCACCCTCCGTAGCCACCACCCATTTAAGTAACAAGCATAAGGAAATGTTGGCTGTTTCTGAGAGGATGTTTCTGAATTTTCATCTGTAGCATTATTTATTGTGTCTTTTAACTCATGGCCATATTGGAACACTGTGCAACTCCCTCATGGTTTCTAAATATATTCCTGTGTTCTATCCTTTAGGCTTAGACTGGGACAGCATTTCAGAGTGTGTACAATGGATGGTTCCTTTCGTGAATGTGGCAAAAAAGGTCCCTGTGAAGCTGAAGAACTTCAAGAAAGTTGCCGCAGAAGATAGACACAATATCCAGACCCACACAAATTACCTGGACATGCTGCCCAAATCTGCTTAAATGTGCAGTTTGGGCAGCTGAGTTCATTACATATCCCTTGTCCTGAGGCAGCTGTGAGTGGCCAAAGCACCTCCCTGCTCACACCTGGCCTGGCTCACCTCAGTTGTGAGTGCCCAACCACCAGTGATGCTATAAACAACATGATTTACCCTAACATGCCCAGGCCATGAGCAAACACTTACATTACCAGTATTGGAGAGGAGTTTATAAGAGAATAATCTTCACTTTGTTATGCAATGGCACTTGGGTTTTCTCATTATCCTGACTCTGGATCACTTGAATTGTATGAGTGGTGTGAGGAAGCACTGCTGCCTCCTGCTGCCACAAAAAAGGAGACCTTGTCACAGGTATTAACTGTTGTCTTCTTTCCCCAATACACAGGAAGAAGTGAACAGTGCAGTAGTGTCTACTGCCCCAGGGCAGTTATCACCTGTGTCAACAGGAGGAATAATAACCCCTCCTAAAAGCACAGAGAAGAAATGAAATACAGTCAGTCATCATGAACAGATTCAGAAACAGAACTTGGTGCTTCAGAACAAGACCACACTAAAGGGGACTCAAGCTCTTTACTGCTGTTCAAGACTTGGGCAGTAAAGACACAGCAGATGGAAACTGAGACCAGCATCCTCCTACAGACTTGACAAAAAGAGCTCAGCTGACATTCCACTCTGCTATCACAAGAGCCTGGACCACTTTGGTCCATTCTAACGTGACTTCATGGTAATTCTTAACTTATGACTTCCAAGAACATTTCTGATAGGGCTGGGTGGCAAGATTTGTCCACTCAGCTTACATGGCAGACTTGCTTTAATTTGGGTTAGATGAGCAGGAGACTATTGGCAGCTTGTATGTATTACCTCTTCTTGACCCTTTTTCTTTTCCTGGTAAGGTCAGAGCTCACTTGTGTCAGTTAGTCCCCCCAGCTCAGGTGCAGTATTAGAGGCCTGTGGGTAAGCAGTTCACATCTCTGAAACCACTCTGTGTGTGCAGGACAGGGCAGCCATCCTTGTATCAAATCCCAGCTCCACATGAGGCTGATGAATTTAAGGCCCTTTAGGCCTGCCATAAATTGTATCACTGACCTCAGGTAAGAGTACCAGCAAAGAACCTGCTGCTGCAGTAACCCTAACTGGAAAAAGTACAGTCCCCAGCCACCCACTTGCAACAAGAAAGAACAGTATGAGACCTGGAGAAGGTATGGAATAAAGGGAGCCACAGGTACTCTACAACCACTCACATCATAGGAACAGTATTTTAAACTGTGGAGCTGTATGTTATCAGTGTTTATAAACAGCATTAACTACTGTGTTTTCCTCAGCATATTCACTACCTCTGAGTCACTTCTGTGATGAAGGGCAGTACTGGGAAAGAAGGGTATCAGTCCTCCTTTCATGATGCTCCTATCTGTGCAACACAGCCAGGGACAAGTGTTACATGACACTGAGCAGCCCACAAAGCTGCACTAGAGCATCAAGTGCCACCCACATCCACATTACACTCACAACTTGGCAAACTTGAATTCATGTCTTTTTCAAACAAGCCATTGTGGAACTAGCTGCAGTTGCTTCCAGCCTTCTGTACAGTTTGTAAAAATAAGGGGTTTATTATAAGATTTCATCTATTTCTAAGAAGAAAGATACTAGACTGTAAATGTTGTACAAAAATTTAAATGAATTTTAAAAAATAATAAAGTCTTGAAAGATTTTTTTCACTTTTACACCTTTTGTAATAGTCTTCCAGCATTAGCTTAAAAGTAAAGCTTTGCCATTGCTTGAAGAAACTTCTTTTTCCTCCTCTGCGCAGCGAGCTGCAGGACTTCCTCAGGATTGCTGGCGTTCAGCTCTGTCTGGCCAATGGCTTTTATCTTGAAACAAAAGAGGAGACACAACCAGCATGAGGCCTTCCAGTAGAGCTCTTTCATTTCAAGGCATTTTCAGCACTAGTTCCATGCGTGATTTATTTCTGTAACATGTCCTACCACCCCACTGCTACAGCCACAACTTTATGTAAAGTACCCAAATTCTGAAAGAGCTGTGTGACAAAATTAAAACTGGAACTGAAACCACCTTTTCAGAGGTGATTTCAGGGAGGGAAAGACTAAAGAAATCCCAGCACCCTGGGTTAACTTACTGCTATCTGCCGTTTGTCTGTCTCGCCTCTTTTGTGGTGGAGATCTGAGGACAAGTCAAGAAAAGTCACTTAGGTAGGTAATGGACGTTTCCCAGCTGTGAACATGCAGTACGTGTGGTATTCCAGCAAAAGGATACATGTCAAGTACTCCAAGATGGTGACATCCCAGATGTATTCATAGTAAGAATCCATGGCATCATGACTGAAAGACAAGGCAGGTTAACTGACACAGTCGCACACTGTTTGAGCATCTATAAACTTCATTTTAACATTTACCTGTTCTGTTCCTGCAGTGCCTTAAAAGCAGTTTTATAGTCTACTTCTCTGAGGAACTGGCACAAAATAGCTACCTGTAAGGAAACACAGTGAATCTCACAGCCTTAGATCCCCACAAACCTTCCACATAATGATGCCTTATTCATTCCACTTCTTTCCTAGACCTAATCTAGACCTTGCTTCCAGGGCAAGCAAGTTCTCAGCACCTGAACACAGATCATTCTGACATCAACAGTACCAACAACTAAAAGAAAAAGAGATTTACTCAGATCAGGAGGGACTGAGTTGGCTTCTAGGTTTCCAAATGCATTTAAGAGCTTTTAAAGCAGAGCCCAATACAAGCTTGGTTACTTCCTGGAGAATGACTGACCCCCACAGAACAGCAACAGCACCTGCAGTTATGAAAAACAAGGGCAGATTCCCAACACTACCCCACAGATACCTTCTCTCTAAAGAAAATAAATCTGTATTATCAGAGTAATATAGGACAAGACACCCCCTGACTACTTCTACTTTTTACATTTCCAAGTATGTGTTTATTTACTCAGTAATTTTAGTCCTATAACTGTCCTAGAAGCAAAGGTAACAAAACCTACTCTATTGCAGACTGCATTTCCAAAGGAAATTCAGAATTCAGTCTTTTTCAAAGTTATCCCCTATATAAATATTTATAAACAAATGTTTTAGTTATGACATGTTTCACCTCTTACCTGGGTGTGGCAATTGAGCAAAGAGCAACACTTGATCATTCTTTTTATCACCTACAGAAAGGTTAAAAACAAAACATGTTCTGAAATGCTTGTTTTGGAACACAAACTGCTATTTTTATTATTGTTTTCTTTTGTAATTGAAGGGACCAGCTAAATAGCTATCTACAATGCTATCCCTAAAAACTTCCAGGCTTTAGCACATCCACTGATGAACTTGAGCCTTCATCACTACAGAGATTTCCAGCACAGGTGGGCACTGGGGCACTGCTGGTGAGACAGGGGGGCTGCTGCAGTGTCCTGAGCAGGTCTGGCCCCCAGCCCTGCCCAGCATGGTATGGCTCTGCAGAGATGAACCAGGGATGGTCACACCACACAAGAGACTGTGCTCTGAGCTTTTCCATTTGCTCTCCACCCCTCTGGTGTCCCACAGTGCCTTCCCAGCCAGCACACAGCTCTGCAGGCTCTGTGAACTAAGAGAAAAGCCGCCTGTGATTCAGCAAGGGAGAAGTCTCAGATTTTCTATGGCTTTCAAGCAACAAGCCAAAAAAGAAAAAGCATCAATGATGACATGTTCTCCTAAATGCATCAAGGTGTAACACCTCACATGCTACAGGAATGTGTGTGTACTGGACAGTTTTGTCTCTACACAGAATCAAGATGCTGACTGAATCCAAAAATAGATTTTTGTAAATCCCACTTCAGCTCACCTGGTCTGTGTACACGTCTGGTGGCACCATCTTATTAAAGAAGTCTGAGCATACAGCTCCTGCCTGTAGGTAATAGTGAAGGGCTGCTGAATACTGATTAGTTGCTGCCAAGGGAAAAAGCAAAATAAGGTCTCAAGAGTAAATAGAGCAGTTATTTAATACTCAATTGTTTATAGAATCATTCAGATGTGTACCTCATAGCTAATTCTACTGGGAAAATGACTCATGTTTTGTTGTTTAAGAAGCAGGGACACACAGAAAATGGTTGCACAGTGGTAGATGAAAAAACTACACAATCAGGGAAACTAGCACCACAGGCAAATTTCTACCTTTTGGGGATTACATTTTATTTTTTCAGGTAGTTGATCTTGAATCCTTAGAGTGGAAGTTTGTCTTCAGTGAGCTTAGCACACAGGGGGTAGTGAAGGAGTTTAGTTGGTGTGAGTGGGAGGAGCAGCACTTCCATGGCTCAGCACTTCTACTCCCACTAAGCCCCTTCCTGAGCTGCAGAGAAGGCAGCAGCCTCCCGGGGCTCTGTGGCAGGAGCAGCCTGCTTGCCCCTGGCTGCTGAAATACAACCACTGCCACTGCTCCAACCACTGCTCTTTCAAGTACCAGCTTTGAGGCTCCCAACATAAATGTCCTCCCTCTGGGATGCTGCTGCACTTTGTACAGGCAATAAACACTGAAAAATAGGTTTATAACCCTGAATCAGCCTCCCACATGTTCAGTGACAGCACTGAACACTGGAATAAGATCCCTCCTCTCACCCCAAGGGTTATAAAGCTGTACCTATTCCTCATTTACAAACCTTTCCTCATGCTTCCTCATTTACAAATCCTTGACACTTCCCTGTATAAAATACAGATCTTCTCCACTTGGCTCATCTTGTGCTCCACTGAAGCTGATCTCCACATTTAAAAGCAACCACTATTCACAACTTTCCATTCACTTATAAAACACTCAAGTGCCATGGGTTTGCACAATTACACCACTCAAGGACCAACTGCACTAGAAAAGTGAAGTTAAAGGTAACTGTTAAAGTTTCCCTTACCCTAGAAACAAGTCTGCATGACCTATTGGAAGCTCAGTCTGTGTGTGGGCTTAGACACCTTCCCAGACAAATCCACCTACACCACTGCATCTGAAGATTTTAACCTCATATATCACTTCTTTTCATAGAAGGAAATAGAAGGAGGGTTATGTCAAACAAATCTCAGAGGAGCAAGGTACCTTTACATTCATGCTAAACATAGACATTGGTTTCACTTACCAAAATAAATATCTGCCTGAATAATTAACCAGAAGTGGTTGTTTGCATTGATAGTCAAGGCATAGCTGACCAGCTCTTTTACTGTAATAGCTACAGCTTCAAAGTCCACTGATTGAAGACTAAAGGAAAAAAGAAAGAAAAATAATTCCTAACTTATTGCTTTTTTTTTTTACCAATTATTTGATTTCCCATCTAGTTCAAGTCAAAAGCACCCTGCATAAATAACTTGCATTAAAAACAGTGTGAAGCATAGATGACTCTGGAAAAGATTTTGTGTTGACTAAGACTACTGTTGTTACAATACAGTAAATCTGTAAAACAAACAAATACAGCTTTCACAGGCCTTAATAAAAACCCAGAACTAAACCAGATTCTGAGATCTCACCCCACAGAGCCTCTAAATTTCAGTGGAGAACTACAATTCAACCCAGCCAGAATAAATCAATACGTACCATTTGCCACTGCCAATTTTGGCTATTCAACACACCTCAAAAAATATTACTGATTTCATATTTAAGTATTATATAGTTCACACAGTTATATATAGTTCAATAAAGCACACAGCTTAAAAAACCCCATTCTTTCTTCTCCTCTTTCTTCTTTCCCATATCTCCACCAGGACCATCAAACTAGGAACAAAACTCTCCATACCCTCAAACCAACCTTCCCAAAGACAGAATGGGGGCAGAGATGCCTTCACATGGAGAAATCACACTAACAGTAACTGGGACCAAACCTATCACATACAGTATTTTGAAAAAAGTGGTTTTCATCATCATCTTACTTGGGGATGGATGAGGGCCAGATAGAAATGTGTTCTGCTGCAATATCATTCACAATGTCCTCCTAAGAGAAGAAAGATGGTATGAGAAATCACAACAAGAAACATCTCAAGAAAGCCAAGAAAGACTTTGATGATAAATACTAACCCGAACATTATGAAGTTTGACAAACAGGGACAATATTGTAGTTAGAACCAATGGTTCCTGTAGGGAAAAAAAAAAAAAGGTATTCCCATGAACTGAGGAAACTCCACTTTCTTCCCTAAGCTTCAAAACTACGTAAGAAGTTCTGTCATCATTATAATTTCCTACTGATGATTTATTTCATTTTGTTAAGATAGGACAAGATTTTGTTACAACACAAGGATACTGCAATAATGTTTCTGTAGAAAGATTTTAATCACTTCAGATTTTCCTGAATAACTCCTTGGATATAAACTTCACTTTTGTTTTACACATCTTTATGTTATTTCTGTGATTACTACCTAACCTTAAACTTAAGTTAGGTTTACTACAACTTTCTATGCATTTACAAACCCAGAAGCTATAAACAATTTCCCTCCTTCTTACTTCTGCTGCTTAGTATGATGCATGTAGCAGCTTCTGTCTCCCTCCAAAAGGAATGCTTTGCTTCATGACAGCTGCAATAAAATACACTCCCAATGTAAACAGACCTCCATCAGAATCAGGGTAACTTTTTTACAAGCTATTCCACACTGTTGTGTGCCAGGTATAGCAAATTCAGACTTTTTCAGCCATACAAAACACCCATATAGTGTTAGATTTTCTGGAATTTAACACAAGAAGTCCAGAAAAATACCACACCAAAAGGAAGTTTTGGTTGCAAACAAATTTTCAACACCACTGTGACTTACCCGAAGCTTTTTGATGAAGGACAACAGTTCACTCCTAAATTAGGGACACAAATACCCATGTAAGTAATCACCCACAATAAAGAACAGATGCACACTTAAAACAAGAGTCAGCAGAGCAAATTCTTCACCTGCTAAAATACCCCTTCCCCTCTGAGTTTACAAATGCAGGGCATGTAAATGAATATGCTCAAGTAGCCCATTCACTTTTAATACAGTTACTAGCAAATTTTACACTAAAAACAGCTTAAGTAAGAGGTATGTTCTTCTATCAAGCTATAAAAGGCATGAAAATCACAGAGGTCAACCACTGACTCTAGAAGGGAAGAAAACTGAACTGTACTGCAATTCCCCAAGCTAGGTTTGCAAAAATGACCTACACACTTACAGAAGAGGGTACACAGTGATCATTTATAATGTGCTTCGATTTCTTTGTAATGAACATCAGAAATTGTCACCATAAGACAATCCAGACAACGACAGCCTTTGGAAAAGGTTTCACTACTTCATTTCCAAAATAACAACAGGGTCACTGCCCTTTACTGTTTGAATCAGAGGGGTCAGGAAAGGTTCAGTAACCTGGGATACCCTGTACTCCTTTCCTTGCCAGAGTACACAAGTGGAAGCTGCAGCACGTCTGTACCCTCTCCACCTGCCCCACAGCAGCGTAAGCAAACACAGCTGGCCTTTAGGACACGTTAACCTGACCAGCTCCAGGAAGGCAAAGACAGACACAAGTTTGATAGAGGCACCCTTCCCAAGGCTTTAACATGGAAAGCTGTTCTACATCATCACACGTGCCAAACTGTACCACATTAGACAACTTATATTTAGGCTTTAACTTCAGAACAGGCCAAATCACTGGACAAATCAGCGTCCTGAATCAGTAATTTGAGGCTAAGGCTACAAAGGTGTCTGACAGAAAAAACTCTTGATCAGAGTAATGTGATTTCCTTACTCTTTGCAGAGCTTAGCTGAACTAGAATTTCATTTCAACACTGAGTTAACACTTAGAGTCAGAAACAAAGCTAAGTATAGATACCCATGCAGTGAGCTACGTGCTTGATACAGCTATAAAAGTATAAAACTGATACAGAATAATTCTATTTTCTGCAAAGCAGACGCCTCCAGCCCATCAGCTAAACTGCCCTCTAGATGCCATTGACTTTACTGGAAGATCTGCACTGGTTATAATGGAGCACAGCCATACATGCTTCAGTTTCTGCTTGGAGAGCTGCCTCCCACACACTCCTTTTTCTGCTTCCCAAAAAGAAAGTCAACACAAAGTATTAGCAGGGACCTGACAATACTCAATTCCCACAGTGAACAGGATTTTTACTCAGATCTTTAGCTGCTGCCATCACTCTGATAGTGGAATCCAGACAGTTTTTGACCACATGGGATCAAACAAGCCACTCAAGCCATCTTCAAAAATAATTTTAGAAAACATACCTGTACATAATACCCAGTGTAGACTCCCTGTGTTTTATCAAACTCACTCTCCCATCGTTGCCACGTTTGTGCTGGTTGGATACACTGCAGATTTGTACCACAACTTCCCAGAGATCTTTAGCTGTGCGTCTACTTTCCTTGGGACCTGGCAGCTCCTTGCATGTAGCAGCCAGCAACTGGCCCAGCTATGCAATGCAAAAGAAAAAATACAGGAACTAAGGCTTCTCTGCATATCACCTACAGCAAAGGAATTACTGGCATTTAAAACGGCTAAGCGAGTGATTTTAAATAATGAGCTACAAAGCAGTGTAACTAAATTTTGCAGCAGAGAACACTGATGAAGAAGCCGGAAAACAGGAAGTAAACAGAGCATTTTTCCATTTATTAGCTTCCTTGGTGTGTATTTCATTATTACAAGCTCCAGAAAACAAACATATTGCATAAAACCTAAACTCCATAAAATACCATTTTATAAAGACTGGCTCTTTAGAACTCACTTAATTTCCATATAGTCATTAATCTTAACTGAAACTGGCACAATGTTACACAAAAAAGCTGAGCCTCAAAACAGAAATTGGGACGTATCACAGATAAGCAGAGCAGGGTAAAAATGAACCTGTCCTGTAATACAACCTGGCTTCTCCTCCATGGCCAAACTGTAAAGTAGAAACATAGCTGTGAAACAATTTTGAAAACAAAATTTAAAAGAAGACAGGGCTTGAATGTCTCCAAAAATTCAACACTGGTGTTGGGTAAAAGAATGGAACTCTTACAGTGCATTTGGAACACAAGTATCTTAGGAAGAGAAAAGAAGCCAGGCATGAAATCAGAGATGTGCACACTTCTCATACCTCCTACATAAATCCAGGCAGAATTCCAGCTGAGAGGAGAGTCCTTCAGGGAAGTGCTACAGTGCTTCAATCATGGATCATAACCAGTCACACCTGATGGAACCAACCTTAGCTGGCAGCCAACAAGGGCCAAGATTTCCGGCGCTCCTGTAGCACAGCTTCCATGTTTTTTGTCAAGTGCTAAACATGCTTGCTGCTCAGCCCTACTATCTTCTACCTAAACTTATTCATTACAGCCACAAAGCCCCACACTCTTGAGCAGAAGGGTATTTGCTTTGAAAAGTACAAAATACTTCAACAGATAAAAGTCAATTACAGTCTGAGAAAGCTTTGAGACTGAGCACTTGTTACCTTCACATAAGGATTAGTTTGAACCAGAGGTAATGGAACTTGCATGGTCAAATACTCGTTCTCACACCAGTTTAGCAGGAAGGCAACACATTCTTCAGCTATAACTTGTCGAAGAGGAATATCTAAAAGGAAAAGGATTCTTTGTTTAGCTTTCTATTTTTGAGAAAACAGTGCTGTTTTCTCAAAACAACAATGAAAATCGTGTTGTATGAAAATAAGCAAATCCCATTCTCTCTAATCAGCTGTTTTTTTCCCAGCTATGACAGGAAAATACAATGCCTAGCCTTACAAGAGACATCCCCTCTGGAAATTAGGAGTGACAAGGGTTTCGTCTAATCACAACAGTACCATGTTACTCTCTCATTGTGAAACCAGGAGAAAGCTTAAACAACTAGCACAACTTTTCAGGCAGAAGTGCAGACATGTTTATCCTGTTCAAGTCCTTTAAGTGGCACTGAACAGAAACTGTCAATGTTTAGCAACAGGTAGGCATCACGTCCATTTCCCACTTCTAAAAACTAATGTAACTTCTAAAGACTTACGAAAACCAGCGTCAAAGTCACTGCTGCTTTTCCACTTATACACCTAAGTGGTTGATCTGCAATATGAAGTAGTTTAATTTTGCTGTGCTTTTTTTCCCCTTCTCTCAAGGTTTGTGCTTTACTAAATCCTAGGAAAACAAGTAATGTACTTACCAGGTACTCTCATTTCCAAATATCCTCGGACTCTGCTTATAAGATCAGAGGGAGGACGTTCTCCAGAAGCACCAGGTCCAGCCTCGTGAGTGTAAATGTCCAAAAGCAGCATTTCATTCAGCATGACCTGACGGAGCTTTGGAGAAAACTCTGTCACAAGCTCCAAGCAAGCAGCAAAAAGCTGTTTTGCATGGACGAAATCCTGCAATAAAAATTACAGGCATTAATGATTCCTAATGAATTTGTAAGGGGAAATACTACAAGCTAAAGTGCATTCAGCTCCATCCTGACTGAGCCAGCCCTGGCATCCATTAGCATCAGCATTGCCCAAGCATCTCACAGTGGCTACTTATGAGTCCTTAGGACATACAATTAAGCTTAAAGAGTTCCAGATCTTTTGAAAACAAAACAAGGAGTTTAAGCAAAAACATGCAAGAACCAACTACTGGTATATTTGGTACAATTTTGTTTTAGCTGAGTTTTAGCAGATTTGTCAATTACAAGGAAAATAGAACAGCATTTCAATAAATTCCTTATGTAAAATACTTAACCAAAAGAACAGCACTTGGTATCAGTAAATCAAATCACTACTGGACTTAGATGCTACATGATATAGAACATTATAATCCAAACTTTATATGAATGAAATGATCTCCAAGCCCAACTCACTGGAAAGCCATAATCTTTGCTCTGCTGATGGAACTTTGAGAGACAGAAATACTTAACCATTATACAACACATGGAGCTTGTTACATACAACACCTCCCAATTTTTCTGCTCTTTTTCTAAATCAGGGCCTTCCAAATTTTCCATTTCCTTAAGATTCAATTGTCCAAACCACCCAGTAAGCTCAGATGGCTTGCTCACCTTAATGGCACAGCAGTGTAATCCCTTCGCCATCAGGATGTAGACCAAGTCCCTAGTCAGACTGTCTTTGATTCCTAAAATAACATTGCCGTAAACATTTGGTACTTCCCACTGGGAGAGAAACGCATAGGACATTTGCACAGAAACAAGTTTTAGAATTCACATCACTGCTTAAAACACCATCAACAAACCCCAGATATTGAAAACTACTGCCAACTCTTGTCTTTACATCTAATCACAAGTAATGTATGGCTCATTTAGAAATACAATAAAAATGCCCAACTACCCTTTGTTCACACTCTGAATATGCAATAATTAAGGGAAGGAAAAAAAAGACAAGAAATCTTTAGTTAAAAAGTCTTCCTCTCTCCTGCTCTCACCTTCTAATGACAAATTTAAGCTAAAACAATATTGTTATCTAGTCAGAACACTAAAAGCAAAAGCTATGAAAACATCTGTTCTCATAAGGAAAGCTTGTGATACAGTAATTCTTTAAAACAAAGGTTAGAGGTTTTCTTGTAACACTCTTCACATAGAATGTGAATTTAGATATGTATCATTCCTATCAAACTATCACTATGCAGAGAGGGAGAAGATAAATCACCCTGAGGATGCATGAGAAAATGTTTACTGTTCACTGCAGTATGATACCTAACCAGTCCTTGAATTACAATCTCTCATGACCACATGAGCTAAGTTACCTTATTAGAAATTGTCCAGAATTGGCGTTCTGAGGTCATGCCATGCAACTCGATTAAGATCTGGCGAATCCTCCAAGGATCCACTGACAGTATGAGCTGATGTTCAAGCTGGCCAATATTGACACTTGCTGAAGCTAGAAGAAAAGCAACCAGGTCTCCAGCACATTTCTTCTCCATGTACATACTTACAATTCTTTAGTATGTAACACTTCAATCAGAACATAGTAAGAACAGCAGACACATCATGCTTCCATAGGTCCAGCCATCCTTTTGTGCCCTGCCAGGAACACCTTGTGCTACCTTCACCCTAACCTAAAGGGCTGCTTGCAAGCCCCCCTTCCTCACTCCAGCAGCTCTGAGTACTCTTGCTATAGCAAAGTAACAGATTCAACATCTACGTCTAAAGTGTGTCCCTATACTGCTCTAGTGAAAATACACATTGTCTTAACTGGCTTAAGTTACTGCAAAACTGCATTAGAGCTGAAAAGGTAAGGCCTTTCCCACTCCAGCCACCATCTGGCACCTCTTGTTAGCTTTGGCTTGTGCAGCTGCACAGCCAGCCAGCTGTATCAGGGAAATTAACTGGTTGAAAAGATCTGTGGTTTACTTTGGTAAGTTTAAAATTTCATTCAGATGGCACTCCTGATCCAGCTTACCACACAGTCATATCATCATTAGTGTATGTAAGACCAGAGGCAGGGTACTCTTTCTGGGAACAGCTGCCACAGCCACATTATGTTCAAGCCAATGCCATACTCTCTCATTCTGTCACCTAGGACACATTCATTTGAGCTTATCTATTACACTCACTTGAGATACAAGCAAGTAACAGCCACCTTCTTGAACAAGCAGGACACACACCAACTAACAACAGGAAGTACTCTCTCTAAAAACATTCTGAACTTTTTTGAGAACAGACCTGCACTTCGGAACCTCAAGGTTTTCATCATGGGAACAGGGAACTGTCTGCTCGTACGTTAATGAAAATGCTGTGAAAATTACCTGGGATATCATAAAAAGAAGTCACAGGCTTTGTGCACAGATTGATTCGAGGAGATCTCTTCCGCATTTGGTCAATGAGCAGCTTCCGTTCATCATCTTTCAGCAGTTTTATGAAAAGCTCATGAGATGAAATCATGAAGACAAACTGAAGATCTTCCATGCCCAAACACAAGTTTCTAAACAAATAAAAATGTCAGTATGTAAGCAGGAAAAAAGTGCTTATTTTTCCAGTTATAAGTTCTTGAAATATTTATTGTGCTGTATTATATTGCTTACAAAGTGCAAATTCATGTTATCTTAATACAGATACATACTTGAGAAATGCTGCCATTCTTCTCTTCAACTCTTCAGAAGCATTTTCCAAGTTTATTGACCCTGAACAAACCTGGAAAAGACAACAGAAAAGAATTAAGCAGCCTCCTTGTACATTTATAATATTTAGTTACAGCCAGTGTTAATAACCAGCTTTCTGCCTCACAAGTAGTAACAGCCAGTAAACCTCTATCTCAAGTGAGGCAAGAAAGTTATAGAATCATGGAATGGTTTGTGTGGGAAGAGACCTCAAAGATCATCCAGTTCTAAATGCTCTGCCATGGGCAGGAACACCTTTCCCTAGACCAGATTGCTCAAAGCCCCACGCAGCCTGGCCTTGAACACTTCCAGGGATGGGGCATCCACAGCTTCTCCAGGCAACCTGTGCCAGTGCCTCACCCCCCTCACTGTAAAGGGTTTCTTCCTAATATCTAATCTAAACCTTCCACTTTTAGTTTGAACTTATTACCCTTGTCCTGTCCCACAATAAAATGCAAAAATCCCTCTCCAGCTTTCTTCCAGTCCCCTTTAGGTACCTGAAGGTGCACCAAGATCCCTTTGGGGCCTTTGCTTCTCCAGGCTGAACAACCCAAACTCTTTTGGCCTGTCTGTTATTTTTACTCTGTAGAGCAATTTCTGAATCTGCTCAAGTGCTGTTGAGTAGGAACCAAGTATTGCTGGGTGGTTACCCTAATTCATCTAGAATCAAACCAGTATTTCTGCTTTCCTCTGTGTAACCCTGTTACTATAATTGCAGAGATGAGACCAAACTCTCAAGGGTTTCTTGTAAGTCAGAGAAAGTAAGATAATATTTGACTGACAAAACTTGATAAAGAAATCTCAGTACAACTGTGTGAAATACGACTGTCTCTGAAATAAACCTGATAAAAGCTATTGCCATCACATATGGATCAGTTTCCTTCAACCTGTACACAAGATAGGATGTTTCAGACAAGGTGATCTTCCCTCAGGCCTAATTCATATTCCTTTTTCCTATTCCTCTGGTATACAGAAGCACTAACGTTGAGTGCCACACTATCAGTCAGCCTCACAAGATCATTTAGCATGAGTGTAAAAATTAATTATTTCTAAGTGCAAAACTATAAGATTCACGAGGACTTGGGGCTTTTGTAAAACCAGCACTTGAAAAATAACTTGACAGTTGAATTTAGTTGCCAGCTTGCAAGAATATTTTGTTTTAGAAGTATGTTTCAGTCCCAATATGAGCAGTTGATATAAGCTTTTACTTGCTCTGCAGTAGGGAGTACTGTCAGTTAATTTCTGCCACACGCTTGAAGAAACAAGCAAAAGAACTAGGCTCAAATTAAAAAAGGACATTAAAATAATAGCAATGCAATAAAACAATTAAGTTTAGTTTAAGCAATAACAGTTTCCAAAAAAAGCTTCACTAAGGGTAACAGTGTAGGTCTCACAGGTAACAGTAACTCAGGATCATTTCACCTCACCCTGATTTCTACAACAAAGCTGATAAGGGAAAAGTGGTCCTCTTCCACAGGTATTTCTTCTACTTGTTCTCTCTCGTCTTGGAGAATTTGATTATTTGTTGCATGAAAACAAATATTCAGCAATATCTCCATATAATTTAATGATGCCAGAAATAGCAGCGATTTCAAATTCAAGATGAAGCAAAAGCTCACCACTGGATCCTCCCCAAGAGATGAACACAGATGCAGAACTGATCACTGAGTGGAACTGAACTAACTGCAAACAAGTAAAATAATGTTTGCAAAGCTACCTTTCTTGGCCTCAGAAATTTAAGTATCACTTGCAATAGAGAACTAAATACCATTTTCACTTTTAATTTTAGATTAATGTTTTACCTCAAGAAGGAAGTCTATTTTCTCTTTGCTGGGTTTCAGGAACAGTTGACAAAACTGAATGTCAATTATTCGACCTTGTAATACATCGCAGATCGTGTTGCACACACAGACTTTGAAACAAACTTCATCCAGAGCCTCATTCCTGCATGAACACAAAACTGAAGATCACAGGATAGCTCTGACAAACACAGTGTGCTTTCACAGAAAGTGGAAGAAAAAGTTTAAAAAAATCAGTGAAGTGGTAAAAGTAACTATTTATGTTCATTACATTTGTTCCGTATATGGCCACAGTGAGAGCCAACCAAGGAGCTGTGGTGTGATGTAAAGTGTAGTTTAGACTATTGCTAACAGAAATTAAGACTGAAGTTTCTTGGATGTAAGTAGTTTGTTGTTAAAAGATATCACAAACTTTTCACAAAAAACATAAGTAATGAAAACTGCTCTTCATCATCATTAAACATGGATTATTATTTAAAGTCTTACCCTTGCTGAGCTTTTTGGAAGAGTTCTCTCAGCACTGATTGTCTAAATTGTTCAGGCAAACTGAGGGTTAGGTTATCTTCAAGGAATATCTTCACTATGTCCTGTAACAAAAACAGTTGGAACAGTCAATGCATAATGCAAAAGAACTAGACAGAAAATTATTTTATCTGGTAAAAATGATGAAAGTAAGAGAAGCAGCTCACATCCATATTTAATACTAAAATTCACTGAACAACCAAAAAGGGAATCAAGTAACAAGAAAAGTTCTCTATCATCAGAAAAATCAAAGAAAAAACCACAAAAACCCAAAACAAACTTGCACATCTAAGTAGCAACATCCTCTGAAACCCAAAGAATTAGAGTCTACCTGAAAACCCCTTATCTCAGCTGGCAGGAATTATTTACCATTGTATGGAATCCAAGATATTTTAATCTAATATGTACCAGATTATGTTATATTCCTAAACACATAGGATTTAAAACAGTATGCTAATGGTTAAATTATAATTTAAAATTTTTTAAAATCCATACCAGGTCAAATGGAATCATCCACACAGAATGACAAAAAAAACCCCCTCAAACATCCACGGGTTTATTTAGGCATCCTACCTGATATTTGCCAGATTTCAAACAGCTGTGGATTTGACTGTATGGAGTTGCCTGTTGAGATGCATCATCAGAAGATGAGGTAAGAACTTCACACGCCTGACAATACCCAGCTAACCGTTCTTCGTCTATGGTGAAATGAAGTGATGATGAGCCATTCTGAAAAGTAAGAGTTACATCAGATCTTAGAAGCCAAAGTATCATGAAACATAGGTTTAATTCAGAAACAGATTCACAATTTCCCCAAGTAACAGTAAAAGAACAAAAGAATGTACATGTACACACTTTATTTAAATAAAAATTGGAGTTCTGCAGTTTTGGAAATATGAAGCAAAATAAAAAAGGAAGCATACCTTACTCATAAATTAAAATGTACTTTTTTAAAGGTTATAACATAGGCAATCTGATTTCCAAGGGAAAGTTAGATTTAAAAAGAAATAGGAAGTGCTGTATGGTTAACTTCCTCAAAACCACATCATCACTACGGACACAGGATGTGCTGTTCAGTCAGGTTACTATCAGCACTGGAGGTGTTATTTCTGCTTTTTTTTGCATCAATACAATTTGCATAAAATAATATTCATTACAAAATGTAATTACAAAAACAGCAATACACTGCAACCAATTAATATAATTCCAAACCAGGCCCAACACAAAAAGAAAATTACTGTCAAAACTTCAGGAAATTTCTTTAAAAACTCTCTACAATCAACAGCTATTAAACTGCTAAAGAAGGAAGCAATAATTTAGACAAGGGCCTGTTTACAGAAGAGTTGAACACGTATGCTAAAAGAACCCCTGTTACCTTTGCAATCAACTCCTTTGTTTTGAAAAACTTTTCCTTAGCCTTTTCATGAACAGCTGCATTTGTAGATCCTTGCTGGAAATAGATTGCACCCAAATCATAGCAAACCTGCAAACAGCACTGATATCAAACACACAGTCTTGGACATCATGTTTTGAGTCAAGATTAATTATTTCAGCTCAAATGTTGCACGTACTTTAAACTATTCCTACTTTTATCTAATTTACCAACACACACTGCACACCTCACACCATGTATTTCAATTGTTTCCTCTTTAACTGCAATCTCAGTCTGAGTAATTCTGCACAAGCACTACAAAACTGAAGAATGATTTTCCCATAATCACTGAAAACAAAGCAATAAGCTGTCCTTGTCATATAATGGGTTATTTCAGGGGATTGAGGGGGCAAAAATGAGAGGTTGGTGGGAAGCAACAATATTTACAATCATTAAAGAAAGTTCTATTAATGTAAAAATGCTGCCAGTATTATTTTACTGCATTACAAAAAAAAACCCAAACCAAACCAAAAAAAAACCAAAACACAAAAAAAAAAAAACAAAACAAAACAAAAAAACCCCAAATCACAAAAAACCATGAACAAACAAACAACCCCAAAACACAAGGAAAAATACTGCAATTTACCTCAAAATTATTACTTAACACTCTTTCTAAAGAAAAGAAACTGAAAGCTTTAGTACAAAATGTGAGTTACCTGGCACTGTATCTCCTCTGCACTGATTTTCAGTCCAGCTGTGGAACTCTCTGTTTCTCCATTCACCATACCAGGCTCCATGGCCAACAAATCCAGAGTTCTTATAGTATGGACATAAAGATCTTTGTTTAATTTAAGTGCTCCTTCCAGGACCAGGATGGAATCAGCAGCCTGCTCCTTCAACTGTAATAATTCAAATACATTAAAAGAATTATCCTCTTGGTTTTAACTCTTGGTTTAAGTTAATGCTACAATTTTAACAGTTCAGTAAAAGGACAGTTTTTAAAAAAGTCCTTACACAACTGTTCTATGCCACGTAGAACTGGCTTTTGTATTTCCTGTACAATAAAGAAACTCATATTTACACGTAAATTCGAGCAAAAATAAGAAGAGAAAAAAGACTCACCACTTTCAAAATATTTTCAGTTAGTTCCTTTTCTTGTTGAATATGATTCATACTGCAAGTCAGACACAAGAGGTCAACAGTTCAGTTATAAGACAGATCTGTAAATTATTTTATTTCATGTCCTAGATCACAATGATTCATGCATGCTTGGTTTTGCTTAACTACGTTTTAAACATCATTATGCAGGACCACTGACTGCTCTTATCTATCTATAGCTGAAATACAGAACTATATTTAATGAAAAGATAGTTTTGAATGAGACTGTGTTTCAATAAAACAAAAAGTTGCAAAGTTACCATTGCCTTTTTAAAGATCAAATTGCTAATACCAATTCAATAGCAAAACAATAACGAAGAAAGCTTCCACAGCCTCAAGTCTCATGAAGCTTCAACATTTAAATCTTCTCAAACATGTCAGGGGCAGAAATGCGTTCATATGTTTACGTAAAATTTAAAGCATTTTTAAATTATTTTCCCGCATAGTTTTTTTTTTACTTCAAGGTCAGACTCTAACACATATAGGACAATACAAGATTTATAGTAAAATAAGGAGTAGGAAGAGGAGTGTCTTTAATCAACATATTTAACAGACTCTCTCAAACAAGTATGGTCTAGTATACTTAAGTATAACACTAATATGAAATATATGCAAAGCACCACTTAAGATACCTCCAACTTTTAGAGAAATCTGTAACATAAAAGTCACAGACAAGCTGTTACTAAAGCCTCACAGCTTCTAGGAGGCAAAATGCAAAATGGGTTTTAAATTACAAATTATTACCTCATGAAGCAAATGGAAATACTTAATTATTTCTTAGGTTATCATACACGATACTTCAAATTGGTCTAATAAACCATATTAAGCAAGCTACTGTAAGTTTGCAAGAAATGTACCCCATCTAAACTAGGGCATAAGCATTTTGCCAAGGCTAATTGGCATCTCCCTTCCTCTCATAATTGTTTGTGCCATGACAAAGTCATAGAGATCATAACCTTGACAGAGTGCAACAACAGACAAGTATACCTATCAAGTGTGACTGACAGGAAAGTGAGAATACACTTGAAGTAAAATCCAAGTTTTCCATGTCACAACTAGACATTTTAAACAACTGTATGTTACTAACATGATTTAATCCACTTAGAAATTACATTCTTGATTATAAAATACCCAAAATATCCAAATGAATTATATCTGTAACTTACACATTTAACTGAGGTGGACCAGGTTTCACTTGCTTTACAGGAAAACTACTTTGAACAATGGTCCTTATGGCCCTACATAAGGGAAAAAAATTAAGCAAAGAATGGTATTAACCTCAGAAGTGTAACAAACAGCTTACAGGCCTCTTGATAATAGCAGTTTACTATTTTGGAAACATTATACCATTAGAATACATCCTTTACTGAAGAGCACATCTAGCAGCTAAGTAATGCTCTTATGTCCATTAAAAGCTGAAAGACAAATACTTTTATATTTATCAGGAGAGTGTTCAAACCACTATCTTCACTATTTTTTTAGGGAAGACAATCAGCTCTAGAGTAGTTTTTCAAACTCAGCCCTTTCACCTAGCAACATATCACAATATTTATGAGTACTTTAGGATTCTTTCTCCTTCTATGTACAATTGTACAGACAAAAGAAAGCATTGTTTTGTTCTATAATAATTTTATATTATTGCCTTGTAGTAGTTTACCATCTGTTGTAGAGCAGTATTGCCATTGCAGTGGTTGGGGGTAAGCTGGACAGATCTACATCCACATGTTTAGTTCCTGGGGGAACTTTGCTGATACACAGAAGTTCATTCAGCAGCATGTTCAATACAGGAACAGACAAGCTATTAAAAAATAAAAGAGGGAATCAGATACTTCATAGAGTAAGTCTACCTAGGGAATGTTAAACAATATACACCACTATTCAGTGCATTATTACTTAACATCAGATGGATGTTTATTCAGCATTTGAGATCAGGTATGTAAAGCAGTTACCAGTATTAGCTGCATCAATGAAGCCCAAGTGGATGGGCCCAAGGATCAGTTCAGTTGCCCTGACTCTGCACCACTGCTCAGCCCACACAGGCACCTCACCAGAATAACCCAGTCCCCTCTAACAGCACAGCCCAGCTAATAAGAAGTCCTTTCAAAGCAGCCCCAGATTATACTCCCTGAAGGTAAACAACCCCACCCCCATCACAAATGAAATTTCACTCACATAAAGTGGACATTGAAGTTGAGACTAGGAACTTTTTGAATAGAGTTAAGTAAAATACACTTTAGCTGGGACAGAACCCTAATAAAATGAGAAGACATGCAGGCTGGACTGCACTGATCCAAGCTTTTGTGGTATAATTTAACACAGCTAAAATACTATTACTTATTTAGACATTATTTGAAATTAAATCAGCTACTGCCAAAGTACCTTTGATCTTATGAAAAATTTGCCTTCTTTGCAACCAGTATTGAAAACAACCAGTGAAACTACACTTTTAGTGACTAAAGCCAGGATTTCTGTTTAATAGATTTTAGGTCTCATATTCTATCAGAGGAGTTCTACAAGGAGTGGCTGAGAGAGCTGGGGGTGTTTAGCCAGAAGAAAAAGCTCAGAGGGGACCTTTATCACTCTCTACAATTTCCCAAAAGGAGGTTGTAGCAAGTAGATGGTCAGTCTCTTCTCCCAGGCAAATGACAGGATGAGAGGAAATGGCCTCGAGTTGTGCCAGGGGAGGTTTACATTGAATTTTAGGAAAGGTTTTTCACCAAATGCGTGGTCAGGCATTGGAACAGGCTGACTAGGGAAGCGGTTGAGTCACCATCATACCCTGAAGATACTTCAATTATATGCAGATGTGGCACTAAGGGACATGGTTTAGTGGTGGACTTGGCAGTCAGATTAACATTTAAGATGATCTTAAAGCTCCTTTTCAGCCTAAATGTTTCTACAATTCCATGCAAGTTAGAACCAGGGCAACTATTGCCCCCTGAAGATTTTACATTAAATTTCAGATAAAGGTTGGATCAGATGACCCACTGTGGTTCTTTCCAACCACACCCATCCTGTGATTCTGTGAAATGCAGGATCAAAACCTCTTCCTAACTTACAGCTAAAATAAAATTTGAGTTCAATAAAATTTGAGCAAGACATACTTCCATTTTTTAAAAGAGAATATCTCAAGCCACCTTAATTTAGTAAACTTAGCATGAAGATGTACAAACTATACCTTTTTTCTAATACATCCAAATCCCACTTCAGGTGAGCAGCAACTTTGAGAGCGAGAAGTTTTAGAATGCGGTTTCTTTTGTTATCAGGTGGTGGCTGGACTTGGTTCTGTTCATTCACTGACGGTTTTGAAGCTTGTTCCAAGAACTGAACAATCAGCTGCACAGGTGGTGGGTCTGCAAAAAAAACACAGCCGCTCTTCAAATTCTTCGTAAGCCCAGAAATTATTTTTTTTTCCCAGCTATGAACATGATTCTTTTATCCTTGGTGTTTATAGTGCTGACATTGTTACCTGGTAGATCCTAACCCAAAATTGTGTCCTGCATGTGTTGAATCAAATCAGACTATTAACATATCTTTGCTTAACGTTAAAGTTCACTTGACCATGGTAACTACACTCCTACAAATTTATTTATTTTCAATGTTTTATATTAATTATGTTTCAATACTTCCATCTACTGAAAATAAATGCTGCCTAATGAATTGTAAAAATCATGTATCCACTTGTAATTCTTGCACATTAAATATACTGACAAGCAATTGCTGGTACTTCTGAATATATTTAGAAAATTCTTTCAGATTGGTTAAAAAACAGCATCCAAAAACACACCCAAATCTCTCCCTTACAATAAGGCAGCCCTTGGAGCTCTTTTGAAAAAAGAGGCCAAACCACAACTATCACACTCTCACTGAACTTTGTGAAACATAAAGCAGGTATTATCAATTTACTTTATCAATTACAAAATAGAGTATAAAATCTAAGTGTAGATCTGAGAATACGCTAGGGTATGCTTAAATTTACTTTTTATATGCACTGTACAAAGGTATTCCATTAATTAATATATTAATTAATATATTAATATATTAATTAATATATTAATTAATATAGTAATATATTAATTAATATATT